>CAJDSM010140161.1:0-11098 GCA_903981925.1 Ostrea lurida | reverse complement strand
CTAAAAACTAACAACTTAACTTTATGACAAAGGGGGTGGTTTCAGCTTCTTTATTGTCAATTTCTCATATGTATGTAGCAACATTCCATCATCACCTGCATATAATGTTTATGCCTCTCAACTACTTCGATACACAAACGCCTGCTCTACGAATGATCAGTTTTTAAATTGGGGCAGGTTACTGGGAAACACGTTACTTCAACAGAGATTTGAACAGTCAAGTTTAGTCATCATTTTTATTATTTACATGGTCGTTGGTTATAATGATCTACCGATAATTTGCCAAATAAAACCTGTCATTGTGTCAAATGCTGTCTGGCAATTGTTTGGCCGTTCTTTGTATACTGATTTTGACAAAGGTGTTACGGCACTATGCTCTATGAACGGTTTAGTACGTAACAAGGCTTTGCTTCGTTTTATTGATGAAACAATTATTCGGATCGACAATCGCAACCTCAACCTCAACTTATACGTGAAACTGGACACACAGACAAAAAATGAATCTCTCAAAGATCGAAATATTTGATATCAATAAAGTGAATAGATACACAAAACGAGTTTTACCTTCTTTCACCTTGTTTAGCATCGCACATTACTTGGATGTGTAATTAAATTTATTGCATATGTGGTCTACAAATAACTCCAACACGTGGAAACAACGCACAAAAATGTAAACCCCACAAAATTGTGCATAAATTTACTTTTAACACAAAAAAGTTCCAAACAAATAATCAGTAAGTTTGACCACAAATAATTCGTACTACAGTTACATAAGGATTACTCTGTTCATCTGATCTAGACCATTGTACCCCCACCCTAACACCAAAACCCTTACCCTGGGCTCATGCAATTTATAATTTTGGTAAAAGACTACACCTCGTCCTAAATATCCCTTTCAATTTAATGCCAATAGAATTATAAAAGATGATTTCCAAATTTCAAAATTTACAAATGAATAGCTTACGTGTACGTGAACATCTTGAAGCTGAATTCCACTCCATGCAGGACTTCCCACCTTTTCCCCAGTAATCATCCCAATCCGAAAAGCGCCATCTGCCGTGTCTGGAAGGTCTAATTTATATTCTGGTTTGTCGACGAATGCTATAGGAATAGATTTCGGTTCATACCACTTGTAATTCCATATTTTGCATCCACAGTTTTTCCCTTTGCTATTAAGTCTACGCTTTGGCACTTGATTCAGATGAACACTCGTCGATCTCTTAGGGATGTTCATCTCAATATCCAGGCCACACGTTTCCACATTGCCGTCACGCGATGATTGGACAACCAAAGGACGGTCAGCTGTTACAGTATCTTGCCTTTAGTTGTCTTCTGTTATATCTTTACTTGGTGGAAATACTGATAGAATTAATCCGTTATAAGAGAAGAAGAGAGAAGAGAGAGAGAGAGAGAGAGAGAGAGAGGAGAGAGAGAGATAGAGAGAGAGAGAGAGAAGAAAGAGGAAGAGAGAGAAGAGATAGAGAGAGAGAGAGAGAGAGAGAGTTGCGAAACTACAAACAAAACTGTCTTTTTATGTATTGATTTGAACATAACATTTTCACATTGACTTTCAAAGTTGACTTTAAATACGTGATTTTGCCAAGTGTGTGATACACATACTCAATCCGCGAAGATTACTGATTACTTGGACAACCAGAACCTTTGGGAGTAATTTAACCTCACCAACATTCACCTAAGCAATGTATCATGTGGATCAATTTATTAGTTGCAACAATACACATATAAATATGGAAATTAGTGATCTCGTTTTAAATAAGTAGATTTTTGCTACCCAAATGAATGAAAAAAAATTTGTATCTTCATTTTCAAATAAAGAATAATCAAAATTTCATTGTACATGTATATAATTTTTACCCAGTTTGAAAAAAAGATTGAATTTGCAGATAATCTGCCAAACAATGCAAAATTTTAATTCCGACAAAAGTGGTGATTATACCGTAAAACATACGTTAATCCCGAGCTTTGTTACCCCTTAGTGGGTAACCCCTCCATAGCCAAGGTCCGTCTTCCGCAGGTCGTTCTTTTTATGGATTCTTTATGACGGTGGGTACCTCTATGTACCAAAACATTGGTAGTAGAAATCCGTCCCTCCTTTTCCGGCCTGAAATGGCACAAAAATTGTAGTTCCTGTGCGTATGTATCACACATCGTCTTTTACTTGTTCGACCAACCATAACCTCACAAACTGGCTGTGAGAAACCCCTTCCCGTTGGAGGGTACGCTGGGTAAAAGACTGACCTATAATCTTAAATACCAGGTTCTTTATTTTTATTACTTTCGACGTATTAACCGAATATGTTAATTATCATGATATTTAAGTAATTTATTTTCATGCACTGATACAAATTACTCAAATAGTTATGTAATGTTGCCTTTATTTATTTGGAATCAATTAAACACAAACACATATATATAGCAATTGTAAACATGATTGACAATACTATCATAATGGAATTATGTCTGTATTAACTAAATCAATTCTCTCTGCTTACTTCTACTTAGTTGATAGCAAACAATATCTAAGCCATATTGTAATAAAGCAAACAAGCAATGCTTGTTCCATAATTCCTGGCGTATCCTCTGCACTGGTGAACGATGGAGTTAGCCAATCAGACTCACAAGTAGAAATGATGCAGTCAAGTGTGTGGATACAAATAGGTGAGGCTAACATCGTGTAAAAAATACCACAATCAAAAAACATATACAAAATCGAGTGTTAGCCAACACGGATCTCCGACTAAAGCGAAGCAGCATCAGCAGCAGGATCAGAGGAGTAAGCAACCTTGCTGAACCGTCACACCCGCCGTAAGACCCTTAGTCGAAAAAGTAAACGGGATTACCCGTAGTCAAAATAGTAGGGAAACGACAATCTAACAAAGTAGAAACAAGTCATCAACATAGACTTAGTAACTTGTAATCGCAAACAGAATAAGAAAACAGCTTTCATTATGCAGAATCTCACATAATTATTAAATAACCAATTGCCGCGTATTTATATTAATGCAAAGATAGCATTGGTTTGGAACGTCAATTACTAAGACAATGCTATAATGCAATGTTAATTTTAAAGATGTGAGTATAAAGAAGGAATTCGACGCAAAGATTTTCCGAGTAGCAGCATAACGAATAAACTGTCGTGTGTTGATGTATTATGCCGAGCTTGTTATAGTGTGTAAATAAATTACTATCCTCTTGATAATAGATGCAAAAGAGATCTATATTCCTTCGTATTATTCAGAAAGATGTCGTCAATTTGATTTTAAATCTGATAATTTGGAAAAAACTATATTAATGAAATATATATAATAAAATATAGCTATTAGTTTAGATATGTATGCATATATGATCGTCTGTATTTACTTAACAACCAAAACTTATATAGTGATTATTATGAAAAGTCAGTGATCAAAACTGTACAATCCTGTAATAGACTCATTTGAGAGTTTTATCGATAGATCATGATATATCGTCAGAGAGCCAGCACATAAACTCAAGGTGATTTCAAGTATAAAGACTCTCTTACAAAAGGAGATTACCTACACAGGAAGAAACAACGCACCGCAAGCGAATGCAGTCCAGGAAAAGTCACGCTTTTATATCGTACGAACAACATCCCACACTAATCAATTTCGACGGTTTCCTGCATCGATTAAGGCGTGATGTACTTAGTGGTGGAGATGTTAATTTTCCATTTATGCTCACACACGTGACCTAGCCCTGTTACTACACCTTGATTCCATAACCACTACACACTAATATTCACTTCGAGTACAACTCTACGGATTGATGATGCTATTCATGTCTGTCTTATTCTAACATCATGCAATATCCATCTCAGCATGTGCGCAGCATCATTTTAATGACCGACATCTCAATCACCATTTATGCAATTACTAAGCGCAGTCTCTAAAGTCTGAAGGGTCTCTCACCATACATTTATCACCCTGCTGGCTCATGGCACCGGGGTATATAGGGCGATCCAATTGCTCGTCAGCTAAACTTAGTTTCACTGCAGGCACACCTAGTCTGTGTGAGGTTTAGACATACCAAAACCCATAACCGAAATACCACTATCTCCTCGCCAAAATCTCTCCTACTCCTTCTATACTTACGTCTCTAGCATCATCCTCCCCTCCCCTCCTACTACATCTACTCACGTCTTACTCTCTCTTCGTGTAAACTTCTAATTGTATACACGTATTATGTACATTGACACTAGCATTCGCTGATGTTAGGTCGGTAAACTAAAGTAAAAAAAGAGTATTCGCACTCTCTTAATTGATATTTCACTTATTTTAAAATGAGATGTATCCATCTACCGAGACCAGTTCCGCAGGCGATGAATATAATATCCATACACCGTAGAATGAAATATACGATTTAGAAGTTTGCCAGTTATGCCACAACACCTATATGAAACTGCCTGGTCGCAGGACCTCGCGCCCTAGGAAAATATATGTTTTATAATTGTTACTTAAATTGGAGAGCCTCAATAATAAACAAGCGACAGTTATAGAAGACAGAGATTGCGAGTGCGTTCTGTTTGAAATTAAAATTATAAATCAAAAAATAATGCCGTGTATATAATAGGCCTCGAATAAAATACCGAGCAAACCACAATCGAAAATGTTATCTTTCATTTATTAACCTCACCAAACAGGTGTGAAAACTCCACCACCACTTGCATCCGCTGTGCTTTATATGTCCTTTACCAATTGCTTCACCAGACAAGTAATTTACGCTCTAAGGATAGTGGAGCGCATATCCCACCACGGCTCCCCGCCACCCCTTACAGAGTTAAAACATGTATAATGTGAGTAATGATTCTTCTATCGCAAACCTATATTTCGAGTGATAAACCGTATTGATCAGGGTTATTAACTGACAGAACAAAGATGTTATTATTCGCAAATAGTGGGCCAGCGTTAAATCACTCACCGGGGTGATTACAAAGTTGCAAATTTATAGTTTTAGAAAGCCGTCTGTCGGGAATGATGTGTTTAGTCTAGAACACATGTTTGGAGTGTGCAATGAAGAGAAATAATGACATCGAATTGATCATTGGTTTATTGTAAGAAAACTTACGAGGATAGACCAGTCGTGTGTTACACCCGCGACGCCGCTATTAACAACACAGTCCTCCTACAAGGTATACTTCCTTAGTGTCGTCACGAGGCGCATCAGAAAAAGTATAAGCTAAGCCGTCGGTTGAATGGCGTTTTGTACCAAATATCTCAATACGCTCCTTGCCCTGATTAGGTCAACTGGATGGCTGACTCTGTGCATGCATTATCGTATCATACAGGCACAAACACCTATTGGGTGGCGATAATCAGACTCTCGCTAAGTCATACCGTCCACAATTAGACACGCTAGCTGTGGGAACCCATTAATCTGCAGATCCTTACCGGTCAAAGACCTAATAACTGCCGTCTAACCGCGGTGCGCAGATATTTAACGATGTGCTCGCGCGATGGAGGTACTGACGCCTCCCAAGACACTGCCCGGAGCAGCTACGCGCTTGATTTATTCCAGTGCCGTTGGTGTTGGCCGCAACCGTCGGGTATGTGTATGTTATGTGCGGAGGTGGGAAGAGTGATGCACTTGTCCTATGGTATTCGCTATGTAGCCCCAATGCTTTATTTGCTACCACTTGTATTGTCTGTCTGAATTCCTAAACCGTTGAAATTAATGTACTTGATCAATTTTGTGCAAAGACCAGGTATTCAGCTTACGCGGGGGAACAGTTTCCATCCTCTAACACACGAACAATAAGCGAGTGATTCGATTTCTTCCGCCAGAGTTAATGTATCAGTTTACACTTCGACTCACAGTCGTTAAAACTGTGAGTTTGGCTTATGGCTTGATTACCCTAGTTTATATATAGCTAAGATAATAGATACCATATTATCCAGTTGTTAGCAGTGTTGTATCTCGTTAATTAATTTTTTAAATGACCCCCAAAAAACATGAACGTATTATTTGGCGGTGTTATTACTACAAATATTCATATCTCATTTAGGATTCGGCTTCGTACTGATACCATACCTAAGTAAAATCTATAATGAATAAGATAATTTTGAATATATTGCCAATGTGAAATCAATATACACCTATGCTTTTTAAACAGTTAACAAAAAATATTGCAAAAGTATATTTCAGAATCAAGAATTTGGTTCTTATGAGTGAGCTCTGACAGCCTGGTATGACCGAGAATTCTATTGAGAGTCTGCTATTTTTTTATAATGTATCTCTACAATCAAGAACAAAAGCCCGGAGTACATACACGGTCGCTGAAATTTACAAATGTAACAGAAAATTACGCTAATCTTTCATGACTTCTTTGTGATTCGAGCCTAACTATACAAGTAACTTCTCCTCAACTTATGCTCTCTACATCGTTTACGTTACTGATATGTGATGAGCTATGTACTGTTACCAACCTATATTGACTTCCCCGAAATATACGTATAGGCAATCAGATAAACCACTCATATTATACTACTTCATTAAAACTTTCGTTAAAAACTCAGAAATTCACATAACCGTTTTGTCTAAATATGTTCAACTGTAGGAGAATATATATTAAACAATACCAACTATCCCTCAAAAAAACTATTGATCACCTCACCAATTTCACTAAACCGACAAAACACAAATATCGTAACCTCTTTTCTATAAATATCTCACACTGCATCCTCACGATTAAACAAGATCCACTGTGGATGCAGTTGTGGGCGGGAAAACAAATAGAATATACCCCAAGTTTTGTCCTTAAAACACTCTCATTAGCTCCACAAACAAAACTAACCTTAATGTTTCAATACAAAAGCGAACCATGCTATTAATATGAGTACATAAATACCCAACTCAGTCAAAAAATTCCGTTTTATGCGATAGAACGATGCGACTATAAAACGGGTAAACGAACTATTGTATGAACTCATTTAAATTAAGAATGGTGTTTTATACACTGAGCATCAATTTATATAAAAACAATTTCAACACATCACACCACTCAATACTCAATTTCAACAGATATGTTATGCTGTGTGAATCTTCGTGTCGGAGAACGAAACTCACATGAAGAGGATATCCAAATTGTAACCCCACGCCTCGTGACTTGGTAATTCTATGCCAAGCGGATGCCCCCTGATGTGTATTGAACTCCTTTCACACGCAGATACTAATTCGCGTCTAATTTTCTCACACGCAGATCGAGCTTTCAAGAATTCAGACCAGAAATACTCAACAGACAAAGTAGGAATACTTAAAAATGGCAAACAGCACAATTAAAATTCAAAAGTATTTATGTTGCAAATGAATACCCCCCCCAACCCCACGGCAACTAAATATATAAAACACAGACACACAAATCAACATTCGAGCAGATATCTTCACAAGCAGAATATCTACGTAGCTCTAGAATGACGCTGTTCAGTTCTATTCTCTCAACACTGTTTATAACAGCTGCTGTGCCTAGAATGCATCGTAGGTCAGCGTATTAGCCGCAGTCTCTTAATTCGTCGTGGTCTACCACGAGTTTTCCGGGAAATCGTCCTCAAACTCTTGACTGAGATTCGGCTAATTAATCAGATCTCTGGTCCTAGACAATAGGCACTGTCCGACCGGTACCATAGTATATATTATTCTGTCCACTATTTGTTATCAATTTGTCCACGTTTATTTACTCACCCCTATTTCTGACCTTTTTAACGTCTAATTACAGTCCAGAATCGTTTGCTTGCTTGATGAAAAAAAAGGAGTGAGCGAAACCTAGTGTTAGACATACTAGACAATGGCCTTAGATGAAATTTGACATGTATCATAGCGCTGTCTCACCCGGCCTAACTATTATGCTGGTGTAGTTTTGTTGCGAGGACCTCAGTCGTAACTTGATTCCCAACAAGCCTGTTTATAAGTTACTACGGTATAGTATACCCCGCGCTCGCTGGTTCCAACACACATTTTCAGTGATAATTTTGTTCAAGCACATTATACAAAGTCACGAATATTCTGTTCTCTTAAAGAATTCGTGTATGCGATCCTAAAACACAACATAAGTCTAAACTAGTACATGATACCATGCAATCGACTTTCGTATAGAATAATATTATAAATCTGTCTATCAATATATAGCCTAACAAAAGTATGCGCTGCGAGTATTAATGATATTCATCTCGATCAATTACTTGAAAAATTACCATAGTTGAGCGACCCACTCAAGGTATATACTTCGTAAATGTTGGCCGTTGTGTGGAAAGTGCCGGTGGGCTCTACCACGACTTTTATACACTTTATGTACATGAGAAAGTCAACTCTAGACAACTCATACAATAATTTTGATGAAAAAATAGTGAACGAGCCCAATTTCAGCTATATCGTTCACAATCTGTGTATTAGTGTTAAATTTTTACAAGAGTCATATTTCAATAAACATTGTACCACATCTTTCACTGCCTTTATTTTGCTGACTTTATTGATTGCCCCTTAGTGGATTGAATAATTATACACTCTATAATCACAATTCCCCCCTTCCGCGTACTCCAATTAATGAAAGTCTGCGAGCGATCCATATTATAAACTCAATATTATAAAAATGCGTACCGGATGGCAGTTAAAACATAACTATCTCTGAGTGCAGGAGAGAGTTCCGCATGCTCAACTCTCTCACGAACGAGAGAGGTCTATCTCTCGCCGGCCAAATCTTAATAGAATGATGCGGGTATGCATTCAACTAAGCTCTATTACCGAAGTCGAGTAGTGAATATACTTTTGAGGTTATACATGCAGTACTGTATCATTTGTTTCTCTCCGATGGAAATTTTGTGGGGCATAACGACATGTGGTAACCTGGCATCTTGTATCACGAAAATAGAAATTAATGTAAGGGCATCAAAGCGTCACATGCTTTACTTATCTTTCTTCCTTTAGAGTGTCCATCTATTACGAATGCAGGTCCTCCTAGCATGTAGTAAAAATTTGCGCTCATTAAAATACAAGAGTTTAACGTGATGAGAGATGAGAGATGTTTTTAAGTATGATTGAGATGAGAGAGAAGACTAGTAGGGAGAGAGATGATAGCATTAGCACGAGAGTTATAGAGAGATTATCCCAATACAAGTTCAAACACCCTTTTTTGTTACAAGAGATTAATACTGAGCACTTCATACAATAACAATCTGATTTCATAAAATTATAAACCAAATTACTTGTCTTCAGGACTGACACTGCACAAGACAAACTACACTGTGAAGTCCATAATCTCGCTCTCGGAGGAAAGCAATGATAGTTCAGACAAATTGTGAACAGGCTTGTCCTTTTCAATCCTCAAGCACTATTCAAAACCACAAGTTTCGTAGAAGATTCAGACTGGTTATTTCAGTCTAAACATAAACAATAGCCAAGTAGATAATAAATTCATGGCGGGATTGTTTCCTTATGAATAACATGTATGGTATGTGACCCAGGCATTTACAGTGAGAAAATAATTCTCATTAATTTTTCACAGGATCTGTTTCAGTGGTGTGAGACGCTTAAAAGAAAATTTGCACATGGTTGACACAATAGTTAGGAAAGGTTTGCATGATTATGCAATGGCAATCAGCGTAACGCACATCTCAAGAAAAGTGATAGTGAACGACGAAGAGTTGGGAAAATAGATATCCCTCTTTATGCCAGATAAATTAGGATGACGTTATGGTTGCAGCGGAGTCCGCAGATTAACATTTAAAATTGGAAATACAATTGTTAATATGTCCTTATATGTACAATCTATTCTCAGACTAGCTAACTTTCAGCGAAACTACTTGTCGATCAGAAGTTGTCACATTTTGCAGTGGGATAAGATGGATTCCCGATGAATCAAAATATGTCAGAGAAAGCATTACGTATAGTGTTCACATGGATCGTTCAGCAGTTTTTGTACTATACGTAAATTTATTCGTTATCTTGTTAGAATAATCTCGATCTATTATATATGACTGTAAAAAGATTATTTAATAATTTTCCTTGCTATATGAAATGAGATAATGTATTGTCTTAAGCTAAACTCACAGGCTCAACAGCAGATATCTGCTCAAGTTTTGTACCGTCATTTATTCTCATACTCTTTAAGTATTTGTTTGTTTACACACCCATTGCACTTATGCGTCATTAACTTGATTAGGTGGCAAACATATTTTCGCTTACTTAATAACTAGATTCGCTTCCTCGTCTTTGATTATCAATTGTTCACATTTATATTTATAATTGTGCAAGCAGGAAGTAAAGAGATTGACTATAAGGAATAGACAAAGTTATAAACACATCAATATGAGACCTCTCGGGCATTCTATGAGATCAAGAAAGCGAAACTTAACTTATTTAGTATAAAGCATAGCAATTTAAATTCGCTAAATAGTAATAATACATATATATACCGGTTTTAATTATGGAGTGATTAAGAATGCTAACCCTTAAAAAAATATAAACAATTTATATGTCATGTTAAACAAGTATTACATTTTGACTGTTTACTTTGTCCGCGTTTGTATCTAAAATCGATATGATGCGATGTTAATTTCAAATTTTCAGAATGTAAACTTCTGATCTGTTACCCTGCATGTTAATCTCTCAATAGTATCCTCCCATCTTTAATAAATTAAATACAAAGCAGTTGGGAAAGAAAACTAACATTAATCACCGATGTTGAAACAAGAATAAAAAATATATCTCAAAAGATAATTATGACTACTGTAAAGGGGGGAAATATATTACAGCCCATAGGTATATATATATGTTGTCGCTTTATATTTATGGCGGAGCTACAAACAACACAAACTATCAGCAAACAGATTTGAACCAGCTATAGCTGCAAGTAATTGATCAAACTGCATTATTTGGGTTTAGCCATCTCGGAGAATTTACTAGGTCCGCGAAATTAAAACATATCTCCATCGGAGGAAACACATATAGACTGAGAAGATTGAGAATATCAGACAATATTTTTAAGTAATGCCCTCCCACCTTGCGACAGATTAAAGCCTTTATGATTAATAGTCCAACTCAGATTAGCAAGTCGATGCGATACTACCAT
>CAJDSM010140137.1:0-11863 GCA_903981925.1 Ostrea lurida | reverse complement strand
CAAAGACTGTGTATATTTTCAATTCATTTTACAACTGTTTGTTCGAGCTGCAATACTCACTGTGTGGGTTTCGCAGACCTTTTCGACAATAGAAGCTTTGGTCTTAAAATTGGTTTGCATTCCTCCACAACAAACTGTATATAAAGCTGCGACATTTCTCAGCTTAGAATCGTAGTAGTAAACGCGGCACTTTGTGGGCAGTTACCCCATCGGGAAGCAGAGCCAAGATATCATCCCTGAATGTTATCAGTTTCATTTCAATTTTCGCGACATACAAAATGGAATCCGACTTTATAAAACCATAGTTTTAAACATTTTTCTCACACTTGTAATGGCCGATTTCGGTGTTTTTCCTTTGTACAACCCTGACACGCCTCTACTTTTACCACTTCAACGTGAGCGCCACGCTGAGACGCAATTGGTGAACGCAGCTGAACGCAACGGAGCGCAATGTGAACGGTGAGCCACGCTGAAGCGCATTATAAACTTAAGACTGTCTATCGGACTTAACTACCCCCGCGCACACCACTACATGTACATAATAACACAACAGATTTCTCAGATTAACACAGAAGTTGTGCTAATCACAGTGGTATGTAGTATCATAATTGTTTAGGAGGACGCTTGAGATCACGCACTAATTGCATACAATTGGTGAAAAATATTGCCCAATCCAAACGTACATTAATTGTCCAATATAAATTCTCTCCATTTATGTATCTAACAACTCCACAAATTCAAAAAACCCTGCAAGTCATTTAGAGGAAAAGCTGCGGACAACGCATTTGGAGGTATATGTCGGGTAAAAATGCCTAGTTCAAACGTTTATATTTTCTCAATAAATTATATCCGCAGATAATTTCCTGACATATGTGCACTATCTTCATTATTAATATAAAACTCCAAAAAGTTTCATAACAATCCTGCACGTCGTTTGAGGAGTTGCGCGACAACGCAGTTGATGTAATACGTATATTCGTGACAAATCCTAAGCCAAACTTTCATATCTTCTACATAATTTCCTGACAATATGCACATCCTCCATTATGTGATAATGATACTCCACCAAAGTCTTCAAAAATCCTGCGACACTCATGTAGGGGGGATTGTGAACACATATTCTGGAAGACAGGACAGCACGATAGATCAGAGTGAAACCTATATACCACCCACCAACTTCGCTTGCGGGTGTAATAAAGATTGATAAATCAGTAGATTAGAAAATTGTAACCAAATATAGATCAGCTGATCATGAACATATGAATAACTCCATCTTACTAATGGATCTTTGACAAGTGTGACCACAATCCATTGGAACCAGCAACATCTTGCCATCAGAAACAATCATTGATCATCCGAATCACGCCTCCACACAACCCGTCCCCTACCACATCATTGGGCGACTGCTGGGCATACTCCTGAAATGTAAAAAGATACTTACTAGTCAAGCAAACTAGTATAGTATTGCTGCCCTCAAAAGTTTGTATAGTCAATACTTATGCATCCCCATTCCGGTTGTGTAATGTAAACTAAAAACTGTCTATCGGGATAATACCCCCCGCGGGGCACACAATTTAAATGGAAACCCAGACTTTCTCAGATTAAACCAGAAAAGAGTTGTTATTGGTCATCTGGTATATATTTTTATTTATTAAAGATGTTCCTTTAAAAAATCAATGAATCCATTAAATAGCTAAACATTACTGGTGATTGATTGATACAAAACATTTATAGCACCAATATTGTTTATAAGATGGTTCAAAGTAATGTCATGTTTATCAGCCTTTGCGTTGTGATCCTCCGGCCCCCACTCCCTACAAGAAAATGGAATATTTATTAAAACGTATGTATGTACATTCAATAAAAATAACGTATATAAAAGTTTATTCACTTGGAAAATGCATGTTTAAACATTTGTTTGAAATATTCTCCAAAAGATACACCCCTTCTTTCTTATACTTTAAATGCTCAAAATTCAAAATAAGAAATGCATGAGCCTCAGTCAAAGAATCAATGTATTTACAATATTTTAATATCAATCTCTCATGTGATGTGGTAATTGGAATTATGACTAAGTCGTAGTGGAAAAATCTATAATTGGAGAAAAATGTCCAATCAAGTAATGAAAATAACCAGATGACACATCTTAATAATTATAGTGATTTAATTGAATGTACAATTTCAGGAAATCCATGAATGGTTTCTTGAGAACTTGCCGGACAAAATTGGTTCGAAGTCATATGTGGCGGAAAAAAGCCCGTAAGTCGAAGAAAAATTATCCAATCAACATAATAATTACCAGACTGCACATCTCTCTCTCTCTGTCTCCTCTCTCTGTTTTCTCTCGTCTCTCTCTCTCTCTCTCTCTCTCTCTCTTCTTCTCTCTCTTCTCTCTCTCTCTCTCTCCTCTCTCTCTCTCTCTCTTCATCTCATTGTACATGCTGGTACACTTACCTGAAACATACCAAGCGGAGCCCAACAAAAACCAACCTTGGAAACAAAATACGATGTAAATTAGTTTATATAATTCAACAACATTTTACCATATTCATCAAAAACAATTATGAGCAGGTAGCGGAGTAATTCGCAGTCAAGGTCACTCTTTACCCCCTCCCCGCGGCAATCTCTGCGGAAAGCCATAGTTAGGACGCCGTATGAAAAATGCGGGAGCCTTCTGGTAATCACATTGTCCGTCCGTCAACAATTGTGTTGTGATGCGATAAATCAAAAGATTTTTTTATCGTACAAATTTGACACTTGGCACAAAAATACTCTTCATAAGAGGAGGCGTGTATAAATTCTGGGGTCACATCACCTTGTGTATTTCTGTCTGTATGTCAACAAATCTTGTTTTGTGGTGAAACATTTTTTCTTTTCACCATAATCACTATAACAAATTAAATGGAAAACACTATATATTCCTGGGTTTCCGACAATGTCACTTGTTTGGTCTGGGTGCCCAACATCTTCTTACTGTATAGCCAGGTTTCCGTTGAATTTGGTTGGAATAGCTTACAGAGGAGTTGCGATGACAAGACATTTATGAGGATTTCACAATTCTTTTTAAAGTTTGAAGGAAGTTACTTCCGTAAAATTTTAGTGGATCAATATTTCCTGCCTAATATGCACACTACATACGATGTTCTTACTGTATAACCAAAGTTTCGTTGAAATTTGGTTGGGTAGTTGCAGAGCGAGTTGCAGATGACAAGGTAATTGGGAACGGACGCGACGGACGTGACCCGTACCCTAGACCTGCTTTCCGCCGTTGCGACGCAGGTAAAATACTCTACAATAACTACAAGAAAATGTGGAGGACACCTGAACAGTCTGGGTTCACGATTTAAGGACACCTGAACAGTCCTGGCGTTCACGTCACCCTGAGTTTCTGAATGCATCTCAGAATTTGTATCTATATCAAATATTCTTTGTACATGTCACTTACTGAACTTTTTTGATATATAAACTGCTTACAACAATATATTTTCTAAATAGGTGTGTCCTATTCATTTGTGTGTGTGTGGGGGGGAAGGGATTCGAAATGGCGTGCTCATTGACGGAAAGCCCCGTGCTTACTTAAGTGTGGTACTTTTAATATTTGGCTTACTCGTCGTGAAATTTTGTAGCTCATACATGGCATGTTTCTGCTAGGAAGAAGGAAAGTGCCCTCCCATGTAGCAAATACGAATTAACTAAAGGTTCGTGTTATTGGTAAATGTGAAAGTATTTTGTCCCATGTATTTGAAAACGATACCTTTTATGGAATCATTCTTCAGTATCAGTTAGGAATATTTCTATAATTTGTTTACCCGAGATACCACGAGTAAAAATTTCACAAAGAATCTGTTCCAAGAATGCTTATGCTCTGTGTTAATAATTATGGATAACGAATAATTCACAATTTAATAGTTTTTCAAAAAGGATATCCAGTTATCCCACTGTAATCTGGTCTGTTCAGGGTCCGGATGCTGCCCAACTCTTGTTTTGTATTCTATTTAGGACTTACACAGATTGATCACTGTTCGTTACTTGCCTTTACATGGATACCGATAATTCACAATTATAACAAAACCCGTGGGGGTCCGGGTTTAGAATAAGTCCCACAGATCCCCTTGCGTGTCGTAAGAGGCCGACTAAATGGGGCGGTCATTCGGATGAAGACCCGAAAACCCGAGGTCACTGTCCAACAGCAGTGTGGCACGAAAAAGATCCCTCCTGCCTCAAAGGCCCTGTAGTGCCGAGCATAGGCTTAAATTTGCGCACTCACCGGCAATGGTGACGTCTCCATATGAGCGAAATATTCTCGAGTGGGCCGTAAAACGGAAAATAATCGATAAAATCACAATATACCAGTATTAAACATAACTGTTATTAAATACAGATATAGCCCCCGGCCCGGCGCATTGCTGACCATGTCGCTTCTCTAGTTATTAAACCAATCGAAATAATTTTTAACCTACTTACCATGAAGAACAGCTGCCAGATATTATGTTCATTAATTTGAACGCTTCTCTGTAATAAAGATGGTTCCTTCCTAAACAAGAGAAACTGTTCTAATTAATAAAATGAATCAAATATATACCACAGGCCGCTTTAATCAGCATCACTATTGGGTGGGCCTAACACGGTTTATACAGATTATATTTAAGTACTGCTTGGATTAAAGTGTGTATAACTGCAATTAAAAACCAAAACATCACGTCAGTGATGTAGAATTTTATTGCATGCAATACGATATCATTAAGATATTAAATGGAAAAAGATTAAATCAGTTTTGTGGAATTTGTATAGATGCAACATAATGTCCCATTAAAAATAAGTAAGACGGAAACTTGAAATGACTGCTCATATGTTTGTGCCGACGAGATAAACTCCAAACCCCGGGTACCAACACTTCAGTGAGTACTAGCGATCATTTTCAACGATGGCGGACAAAAGTGTGAAGCGTGTAGGGTCTGCACTACAGACAATGAATTGATTTTGAAGAAATATATGAAAGCAATTTTCAAAGAGAGCGGACATTTGTGTGATGCCTGTTTTAGTCAACTAGCCGCATCGTGGACAAAGTTTTTTGATTTAGTTCAGAATAAAAATATTACGTCTTCAACTATCAGTTACGGAAATTGTCAATTTGCATCGTAAAATATTTTTGATGGCGCATTGACGACTTACAGATGCACAGAACAATTAAGACCCCTTTGGAAAAATCAAATTTAGGTGCACTATATGGGTCATTTTTCGCCCATCCTAGGTCTCAACCTTGACGGTGGGGGGCAATGGTTGTAGACTATTTGAGGTAAGTTTATGACATTAAATTATACCATGAATTTAAGTTGTCCTCCTCCACTGTGGTGAATAGGGAAGGTTATTGTGTTACCTGCGTTAGCGGAGGAGAATACTAGTATTAGGGATCACTTTAGTCATCCAGCCGTCTGGCGTCATCCGTCGCGAACCACAAAATTTTCTGTCACAATTTTTCTCAGCAACCACATAGCAGAAGCTTCCTATTATTGGCACAGAGATCAGTTGTGGAGATCTATATCGTGTAACGCAGTTTGCAATCTGCACATGTCCACTTCCTGTTTGACGCAAACTTTGATTTTTTTGACATAAACTTTGTCATACAAAGTATTGACTGGGAGGGCCTGAAGAACTGTCTTTAATTTCAGATATAATCCTCACAAATGGCATATCATAAGAATATCTCATCTTTCATTAATTCATCATGTTAGAATATACATTGTCATTCTGGTAAAACTTGAACAGTAACTGAATTCTGACAAAAGATATATACTTTTTTGCCATGATTGAACTTAAATGATGATAGTAACTTTTCAATGAAATTAGAAGTAGCAGGCGACACAGTGTCTTTCCTGGAGACTTACACTAAGTTCAATTTCTAAAAATGGCCATTTTTTGTCCGCCCTTAAGACTCTAAAGAATGCACGAGTTCAAATATTACAATTTACCCCCCCCCCCCTTTATTCATCCAAAGAACATGGAGAATGTGCCCACATCGTTTGTGTCGCACGTAACAATATACAGTACTGTTCCACAAAGATACTACACTCGCCAAGTGTTGCATGATCTTTAAAAAACAATAAAATGCATATATTGTTGTTGGTTTATTGGGTGATGAAGGAAACTAGCATTGCAGAAAAATTCTAACCCGCATTAGCGGTTATGAATTTTTTTCTGCAATGATAGTTTCCTCATCATCCCAGTAAAACCTCCAAAGAGAGCATTTTATATGTATATTTTTATGCAATTTTCTAAACCTATAAACTAGATTAAGCACCTAAATACAATAATGTAGATCATTTTCCGTTACTTTAAATGGAACAGCCAATTCAAACCTTTGACCTCAGAATCGCTCCATATTTGGTTAATGCCATGTGACACTTCAAACCTCGGATCAATGGTTTGCAACAAACATGGCATTTTTATTGATGATAATGCGATGTCAATTCAAAAAGGAAATATAAGAAAAAAGATTCAGTGAATGTAAATTATGTTGATTTAAACGTTTATTCTAAAATGAAATGTAATTGTAAATCAACTTGAAGGTTGATTTATCCCATTGTATATTGTTGACGTCTCGCTCGAAAATGTTACAATCAATCATTTTGCAAATTATACGGTCGCTATAATGACCGTTGATTTGCGATTACAAAGTATCACTAAAGTCATATCGTTGACTGATTTGTTTCATATCAAATTTGTTTAGACTCATTTTCCTACTAGATTTGACTACGGCAATCCGTTTACTTTATTTCGACTAAGGGCTCAGGCGAGTGTTTAAGCATCTAATAACGATAACAGATGTTTATATACTAGTTCAAATACGAACAGCAAGGACTTTACTTTAAATGCCTGCCCACAAGAGTTCGCATTGAACAGACTTTGCGAGTGGGTTTTATTTGTTCGCGATAGTTAATATAAATGCAAAATATACGAAGAATAAAACCATCGCAAAAGTTTCTGTTCAATGGAACTCTTGTGGAGGCATTTAAAGTAAAATCCGTGCTGTTCGTATTTGGAACTAGTATTAAACATCTGTAATCGGTATAAAATGCTTAAAACACTCGCCGTGAGCCCTTAGTCGAAAAAGTAACGGATTGCCCGTAGTCAAATCTAGTAGGAAAATAGGTCTAACCAATGATATGAAACAAATCAGTCAACATATGACTTAGTGATACTTGTAATCGAAACAGGTCATTATAGCGACCGTATAATTTGCAAAATGATGATTGTAACATTTTCGAGCGAGACGTCAACAATACAATTGATAATCACCTAAGTTGATTTACATCACATTCATGTTAGAATAAACGTTAAATCAACATCATATTTACATTCACTGAATCTTTTTCTATATTTCCTTTGAAATTGACATCGCATTTATCATTCAATAAATGCATGTTTGTTGGCAAACCAGTTGGATCCGGTTTGAACGTGTCACATGGTCATTACCAAATATGGAGCGATTCTGGAGTCAAAGGTTGAATTTGGCTGTTCCATTTAAATGTCACGAAATGATCTACATTATGGGTAATTTTAGTGCTAAATCTAGTTTTTATGTTTAAAAAATGCGATAAAATATTACATAATAAAATGCTCTCTTTGTAGGTTTACTGGATGATGAAGGAAACCCCCCAAATCCAAAATTGCAGAATAAAAATTTCATAACCCGCTAATGCGGGTAGAACTTTTTTTCTGCAAGCTAGTTTCCTTCATCACCCAATAAACCAACAACGAATATTAATTGCCATTTTAATTGTTTTTAAAGCATCATGCACACTTGGCGAGTGTAGTATCTTTTGGAACAGTACTGTATATTTGTTTATCGTGCGACACAAACAGATGTGGGCACATTCTGCCATGTTCTTTGGAATGAAATAAAGGGGGGGGGTAGAATTGTAATATTTGAAACTCGTGCAGTCTTTAGAGTCTTAAGGGCGGGACAAAAATGGCCATTTTAGAAATGAACTTAGTGGGTAAGTCTTCAGGAAAGACATGTTCCGGCCTGCCTACTTCTAATTTCATTTCTATTACACGTTCACTTTCTCAGTATTACATGCATGTCTGGATAAATTAATATTGTTATACTTTTAGTTTGCGCAGCCGTAACTTGTCTTGTTGGCCCCTGCACAATCCAAACCTGTCCCAATTTTCCTGACGCCATTTGCAGGTATGTGATGATGTTGGTGATGACATGCATTGATATAAACGTCTAATGATGAAACTATGTCATTCTCTAAACTGAGATACAACTGAACGGTAGCATACAGATGAATGGATATGTATTATAAGATGACTAAAATGTGGTTGTATGGTTACTAACAGATGACTGTATGGTTAATAACTTATGACTGTATGATACTAACAGATAACTGTATGTACATACTAACGTATACACTAAGAGGACAGATTGACACTATAATATTACTGATTGAGCACTAACAGATACGGAATTGGACACTATAATATTACTGTATGAGCACTAACAGAGTACGGAATGGACACTAATATATTATGTATGAGCACTAACAGAGTACAGATTGGACACTGAAATGTGACAGAGTTATCCAACATTTCAGTGATCTCTCAGTAGACCGTGTAACAGATTCATCTTGGGATGTTGTAAAACTAAAGACCTAATGTGTACACAGCTATACTAATGATTGATTGATATTTATTGTTTTACGTCCCACCGAGAATATTTCACTCATGTGGAGACGTCACCAATGCCAGTGAAGGGCTGCAAAATTTAGTCCTATGCTAGCACTCAGGACTTTGAAGCAGGGAGGGATCTTTATCGCTGGCTACACCTGCTGTGACACGCTGGGCTCGTTTTTCTTTCGTCTCATCCGAATGAACCGCCCCATATCAGTCGCCTCTTACGCACAGGCAAGGGGATGCTGAGGACCTATTCTAACCCGGACCCCACGGGTCGCTATACTAATTATATAATGACGCTAATGTTTACAGCAGTCACACTAAAAGCAACTGCTTATTTAATCTCGTCACCTGACATGAATAAGACATAGGAATGACGAAAAATACCCGACTTTCGCAAACAAATTAATATAAAAAGCGTCATTTATTCGTATTTCATAATTATACATGTAGCTATATTGCTTGTCATGTTTAGCAGACCCGTAGTGTCTGTATCATCTCTTTGTTATATATGTATATTGTGTTGTTTACAGACCCATGGTGTCGCCGCTGTACATCTCTATGACTGTATGTATATTGTGTTGTTTAAGGACCCTGTGTCCATGTACATCTCTTATGGCTGTATGTATATTGTGTTTGTTTACAGACCCATGTGTCCCGTACTTCTCTATGGCTGTATGTATATTGCGGTGGTTTGTTTACCAGACCAATGTGTCCCTGTACATCTGCTAGACTTATTATATTGTGTTTGTTTACAGACTCGTGCGTCTGTACATCTGCTATGGTTTGTATATTGTGTTTGTTTACAGTTGCCTTGTCGTTGTACATCTATTATGGCTGTATGTATATCTGTGGTTTGTTTACAGTTCCCCGTGTTCCTGTAAATGGCTGCTATGTTCTTTGTATAATTGGTGTTTTGTTTACAGTTGGCCCTTGTCGTTGTAGCATCTCTATGGCTGTATGTATATTGTGTTGTTTACAGTTCCCGTGGTCCTTGTACATCCTGCTATGGTTGATGTATATTGGGCTGTTGTTCACAAGACCCCTGTGTCCCTGTACATCTCTATGGCTGGTATGTATATTGTGGTTTGTTTACAGTTCCCCGTGTCCTTGTACATTTCTATGGCTGTATGTATATTGTGTTTGTTTACAGATCCGTGTATCCTGTACATCTCTATGGCTGTATGTTATTGTGTTTGTTTTACAGACCGCATGGTCCCTGTACACTTCTATGCTGTAATGTATATTTGTGTTTGTTTTTTACAGTTTCCCCGTGTCCCCTGTACATTCTCTATGGCTTGTATGTATATGTGTTTTGTTTACAGACCCATGTGTCCCTGTACATCTTATGGCTGTATTATATTGTGTGTTTTACAGACCCGTGTGTCCTGTACATCGCTCTATCGGCTGTATGGTCATATTGTGTTTGTTTAACAGACCCTGTGTCCGCTGTACAATTCTCTATGAACTGTATGTATATTGTGTTTGTTTACAGACCCGTGTGTCCCTGTCATCTCTATGAAAACTGTATGTATATGTGTTTGTTTACAGACCCGTGTGTCCCTGATACGATCTCTTATGGTGTATGTATATTTCGTGTTGTTACAGACCCGTGTGTCTCTGTACATTCTATGGTTTGTAATGTATATTGTGTTTTGTTTACATGATCCGTGTGTCCTGTACATCTCTATGGCTGTTATCGTATATTGTGTTTGTTTACAGACTCCGTGTGTCCTGTACATCCTATGGTTTGTTATGTTAATTGTTGTTTGTTTACAGACACCGTGTGTCCCTGTACATCTCTATGGTTGTATGTATATTGTTTGTGTCCCGTACATCTGCTATGGCTGTAATGTAATATTTGTGTTTGTTTACAGACCCCTGTGTCCCTGTACGTCTCTATGGTTTGTAATGTATATTGTGTTTGTTTTACAGACCCGTGTTTCCCCTGTATGTATTGTATATTGTGTTTGTTTACAGACCCGTGTGTCCTGTCATCTCTATGGTTGTATGTATCATTGTGTTTGTTTACAGACGGCCGTGGTGTCCACTGTATGTAATGTATATTTTTGTTTTTGTTTAGCAGACCCGTGTGTCCCTTACTCTCTATGGTTGTATGTATTTGTTTGTGTCCCTGAACATTCTATGGCTGTATGTATATTGTGTTTTGTTTACAGACCCCTGTGTCGCTGTACATCGTCTATGGTTGTAATGTATAATTGTGTTTGTTTACAGACCGTGTATCTGTACATTCTCTATGGCTGTATGTATATTGTGTTTGTTTACAGACCCTGCTGTCCTGTACATCTCTATGGCTCTATGATGGACAGGACGTGTCTGATAAGTGCCACGACCCAAAACCAGAACCAGAATGAAGCATGAACCACAAACAAGAAATGATATATATTTATCATCAAAACCTTAGAAGATCAGATGATATGCAATGAGATGACATTTCTTGAATAAAAGAGTTAAAAGTATATCCTGATTTTCATTGTTTATAACAAAGTGGACATGGCCTGTCTAATAGGGACGGTTACGCCCCCGAGGGATAGTGGACCAGATGCTGTAGGACACGTTATAGGACCATCCCAAAATGACCTTTTGGCGTTATGTACGTTTCATGCGGGTCCGGGTTAGAATAGGTCTCCAGCATCCCCCTGCGTGTCGTAAGAGGCGACTGAATGGGGTGGTCCTTTCGATGAGACCGGGTACACCGAGTTCCCCTGTCACAGCAGGTGTGACACGATAAAGATTCCTCCCTGCTCAAAGGCCCTGAGTGCTGAGCACAGGCCTAAATTTTGCAGCCCTTCACCGTCATTGGTGACGTCTCCATATTATTAAAGACGTCTCGGAGTGGGACGTAAAACAATAAATGAATAATAATCTATTAGTCATTTTATGTGGGTGGTGGTCTACACACCTCACTGCCATAGGGACAAAGAAGTTTTATATGAGCTAACAATGGTTATTCTGCATGTTATACTGTAGAATTTTCATATGTAAAAAAAAAACCCAGCAATTAAATTATTCCCTATCCCTTCGATCTTAGATGTGTATCTTAACAGCAGACACTTCAAACACTGGATGACAAACCCCAAACTCAAATGTGCTAGCATGTTAAGCTTAAATCGCCAGCAGGGTGATCAATTTCCAACAAGCATTCTGAGAGTATTGCACAGCA
>CAJDSM010140094.1:0-16169 GCA_903981925.1 Ostrea lurida | reverse complement strand
CCTCTGTACTCAGAAGCAGGAGGAGGGGCTAATCCTCCTGTAATCACAGCAGGGGAGGGCTAATCACTTTGTAATCATAGCAGGAGGAGGGGCTAATCCACTATGTAATCATAGCAGTGGAAGGGGCTAATCCACTCTGTAATCAAAGCAGGAGGAGGGTCTAATCCACTCTGTAATAAAGCAGGAGGAGGGGCTAATCCACTCTGTAATCATAAGTAGGGGGCTAATCCACTCTGTAATCATAGCAGTGGAGGGGCTAATCCACTCTGTAATCATAGCAAGGAGGAGGACTAATCCACTCTGTAATCACAGCAGGAGGAGGGGCTAATCCACTTTGTAATCATAGCAGGAGGAGGGACTATCCACTATGTAATCATAGCAGTAGGAGGGGCTAATCCACTCTGAATCATAGCAGGGGGAGGGGCTAATCCAATTTGTATCATAGCAGGGGGAGGGGCTAATCCATCTGTAATCATGCAGTGGGAGGGCTAATCACTCTGTATCATAGCAGTGGGAGGGGTCTAATCAGTAATGTATCATAGCAGGGGGGCCTAATCCCTCTGTATATAGCAGGGGAGGGTCTAATCCACTCTGTAATCAAGCAGGAGGGAGGGCTAATCCACTCTGTAATCATAGCAGGAGGAGGGGCTATCCTCTGTAATCTAGCAAGAGGAGGGGCAAGTCTCTCTGTAAACATAACAGTAGGAGGGCTAATCCACTCTGTAATCATAGCAGGAGGAGGGACTAATCCACTCTGTAATCATAGCAGGAGGGGCTAATCCACTCTGTAATCATAGCAGTAGGAGGGGCTAATCCACTCTGTAATCATAGCAGGAGGAGGGGCTAATCCACTCTGTAATCATAGCGGAGGAGGGGCTTAATCCACTCTGTAATCATAGCAGGAGGAGGGGCTAATCACACTCTGTAATCACAGCAGGAGGAGGGGTTAATCCACTTTGTAATCATAGCAGGAGGAGGGCTAATCCACTCTGTAATCATAGCAGGAGAGAGGGGCTAATCCACTGTAATCATAGCAGGAGGAGGGGCGACCTTCTCTCTGTAATCTTTTATGAAGAGTAGTGATTCTCTCTATTATTTAGAATTGTTTGTTTTTACGAGTCGTTTGTTTTACGGTATACGAGTCGGATGACTTTTTATGATCTTGCTGATGGTTAGGAATCATGATCTGGCAAGATTTTATGTTGGGTGCGCTATGTATCCAGAGACCAAGTTTTTTTCACCGTCCGGGAGGAATTACACAGCAGGTATGGGGTACTAACATTAACCTAATGGTGTTCAGAATAACCCAACTGGTTGTTTAAACATTAAACTGTTGTTAACATCTGTTTGGTTTTTAGCATCAAATTCAGTTGTGTTGAGTTAATCTAATTATATATAACATCAACATGTTGAGATAGTAATGAACATTTTGATGGTATTCAATGTCATACTAATGGTATCAACGTCATACTGAATGTTATTCAATATCACACTATGGTATTCATGTCAACTTATGAATTCATTATCACACACTCGAAGCTTTGTTTTTGGCATACTGTACATGTCTTTGTTTATTTCTACCTTTGTTTTGGTTCATATACATGGTTTGTTTGTTTTCTACCTTTGCTTTGGCTCACTATAATGACTTTGTTTATTTCAACCTTTGCTTTGGTTCACTATACACATCTTTGTTTGTTTCTACTTTGCTTTGGTTCACTATACATGTCTTTGTTTATTTCAACCTTTGCTTTGTTCACTATACATGTCTTTGGTTTATTTCAACTTTGCTTTGGTTCACTATACATCTTTGTTTATTTCAACCTTTGCTTTGGTTCACTATACATGACTTTGTTTATTTCAACCTTTGCTTTGGTTCACTATACACATTTTGTTTTGTTTTCTACCTTTGCTTTGGTTCACTATACATGACTTTGTTTGTTTCTACTTTGCTTTTGTTCACTATATACCATCTTTGTTTGTTTCTACCTTTGCTTTGGTTCCCTATACACATCTTTGTTTGTTTCTACCTTTGCTTTGGTTTCACTATACAAATCTTTGTTTGTTTCAACTTTGCTTTGGTTCACTATAACACATCTTTGTTTGTTTCAACCTTTGCTTTGGTTCACTATACACATCTTTGTTTGTTTCTACCTTTGCTTTGGTTCACTATACATGACTTTGTTTATTTCAACCTTGCTTTGGTTCACTATACATGACTTTGTTTATTTCAACCCTTGCTTTGGTTCCTTAATGAACTGTGGTGTTTTTTCCCACAGTCAGAAGACTGAAGTTCATGCTTCTCTGCTTCTGTGGAGTGGGAATAACAGAATGAGAAAGCTCTGCAAAACTGGTCGCTATTATTTGCCTCTGTTTGACCGGTCCATCCCCTGTTGACGGTCTCATCCCTGTTGACCGGTCACATCCCTTTGACCGTCACACCCACCTGTTGACGTCCACCTGTTGACGGTCATCGCCATGAGCCTGTATATTGATCTGGTAATCTGTAGACAAGTCAGTGTTAAAGAACGGTCTAAACATTTGGTATGAAATACGTCAGACATTTACGCATTTTACCCACGGCAGGTTGTTTGGCAAACTAGATCGTTATAAGCCAATACATTTTAATGATTTTAGGGCCCTGCAACAACAAATGTGTGTGCCCTATAGTTTTCACTTTGTTCTCTGTCTTTTGTCCTTCAACACTTTTTTGTGAACACTACAACTCAAAGCTTTACAATATACATAGCTGAACTTTTGCACACTTGTTTTCACATAAATGCAGATGTGCATATTGAAATTTGGTTAAAATAGGGGTCAATATTTATGGAAAACTCTTAATATTTTTCAGAAAAATTCACAGATTTTGCAAATCATATTTTATGACACTAAATCAAAACCTATACATTGTCATTTTTGCATTTTATTGCTTATCACTATATGCGATGTGTACATTAAAACATTTGCTTAATTAGTGGGTCCCTTGCTGAATTTGTCAGTGTTCCACTTTTATCTGTTCAGTTTCAAATATAAACTTCAACATTTTCCTTTGACAATGTAGGTACATCTGTATCTATCACTGAGTGCACTTCAAATATTATTTGTAGGTATTACACCGAGTAAATTTATACACTGTACTACAATGATATGTTGCCTGTATCACGATACGATTCAGCCATGTACAAACGGAGGACACCACTCACCCGTTCATCAGTAGCCCCCAGTACGGGATGGAGAGTCCTACAGGAGGGCTTCGTCGCCAAAGAACGTGGAGCGAGCTCTACGGAGACAGTACGTAATGTCACTGATAATTTATAATGTATTCTTAATGTGGAGAATATCGATCCATATTAAATAATTGGTCTATGTACAAAAGTACAAGTTGATATAAAAGATAAGAGTTAGAGCACAAAATACAATCAATGTATGAAATTACCAGTCATTATACAAAATTTCCAGGAAATATACAAAATTACCAGTCAGTATACATAAATACCAGCAATATGCAAAATTAAAGGCATATCTAAACTCTTTTATATAGTAGCAACCCAAGCTAATTTTTTTCTGTTTGAGAAATATAAAAACTTTATATATTTTTAAAGATCTCTTTAATGCTTCATAACGTTTTTATTTCATGAAGATATTTATTAGACAAAAGTTATGGAATTCAAAGTCTCAAATTTCGGCCGTTTTCTAGAATTATTTGCTTTATTAATGATACAATCAAATTGCCTGGCGGCGGACCGAGGCAGACTAAAGAATTAATTTTTTTTCTGTTGTTTTATTATTTCTTGTCAGAATTGCATGAAAATTGGTACTCTGACTGAAAAGTTCTGCTCTTTCAGATTTTGCCTTTATTCTTTTCTATCTCAAGCATTCATTAGATAAAGATACAACATGCTGTAATATTTCAAATTTATTGCTCATCACAAAATTTATCATTATGTAACATCCTTGAATTCCTAATTCTCAGACACATTTTGACATACATTGTTTTGAATGAGTTGTACAGGCTCTCCTATTTCCTTGAATTCAATTATCCCACATTCTTCCAGAATTCAAACACTCTGGATGAAATCTTTTTCAAAATAAATGAACATTGACATCTGAATGCCGAGCGCCTTAGACATTGGTACATTGATAGTATTTGTGAGAAATTTACAACCACAGCAGTTTCCTTTATTTCTGTTACAATATGGTGGATACCATAAGTGTTGTTATACGCACTGCATCTGAAATATGTTAAGAAACAACTTTAAGTTTCAACATGTAACAAATGAATAAAATTATTCTTAAATATTGTACCCCCCCCCAAAGAATACAATTTTTTTTTAAAATTGGGCAGAGTAGCCTAAGGGCGTAGGTCCATGAAACTTCCACACATGCACTGTAACCCCAAATTAAGTACACAGTACTTCAAATGTAAAAATTCTGGTCTTAGTATTATTACATTTTTTGGTATTGAATTGATTTTTGCTCGAGTTGCAAAAAGAAGAAGAAAAAACACATCCAACAACAACAAAAATGTGTCAAGTATGAAATTCAACAATAATAACGAAATAAGCTTCAATAGTGATATAACATCGAAATGAGGAATTACGTTATTCTGAAAATCAAGGAAATTCGTTCGATCAACCACCAAATATTTTCAATATTACGCATCAATATTGGAAAAAAAAAGAGAAGAAAACACATGACAAAACAAAAACAACAAGATGTGTAAGTATGAAATTCACCAAATAAATAACGAAATAAGCATTCAAGATAGTGATATACAATCTACATGAGGAATTGCGTTTATTCTAAAATCAAGGAATTCGTTCGATCACACCCACCAATATTTTCAATGTACGCATCAAATGTATCAAATAAAGTTATCCTAACATCTTCATCTTCTATATCTTCGATATTAATAATGGTATGACAAATCTGCCTTCAATTTAGGCTTCGTGTGTGAGACAGCTGTAGTATGTAGCTTGTTGTAAAATTCACATGGCGCCCCGTTGACGCGTGAATTTTTATGAATGAACTTGACTTTAGGTCAAAATGCGGGTGCACTAAACGGGAATGTACAAAATCGAAAGTTATATCAAAAGAACTTTGGAAAGTGTACTTTTGAAATATATATGAAGTAAATACTTACCGAAAACTTTTTATGCAAGACGGCATAACTTTGGTGTGTTTGTATTCCAACTACTGAGGCACAGTGAACTTTCCAACTTCTGTCTTGTAGAGAATTCTTTGATGCGATGGTTGGAAATTTCATGCTAATTCATGAATATTTAGATACCGCATTTTAGTTTACATAACCCTTCACTGCGCACAACGCACGGACAACTTGTTACAACTGCAACTATCGATATTTACCTGCGTGTATTGACTTTACCGTGGATTAGACCCTCCTCCTGCTTTGATTACATAGTGGAATTACCCATCTGCCTGAACATATTACAATAAAAGGACTGAATCCTTCCGCTTAACAAAATACAGGGAGTGGATTCATCTCTCCTGCCTAAAGACTTTAGAGTGTGAGCTCACATCTTCGAAGAATGGACTTGTACCTCACCCACCATATCTTACAAAAAGTGGACTCACCCCTCCTCCCCAGACTCTGATGGCATTGATGTGGACGTCTCTCGCTGACTCCAGGTGGTGACGTAGTCTCTCTATCGTGATCCTCTCCTGGAAACTGTCTGCAGGAATCCAGTTACTGCCCTTGAGGAAAATCGGGACACCATTAATCTTAAAGTAAAAGGATCTACCTGAAATAGACCAAAGTTAATTCTTTCAAAGGTAACTTATTGGCTTTAAACAATTCTTTTCGAAAACTGAGTGTGAATAGTGTTGGCCTGATTGTGTCCTGTCTTCATTTAATACCAGCAGGCCAGGGGAATGACAATGCAAATCTAATACCAATCATGGTCTATATCCTTCCAGTAATACTGCATATGTATCATAATGAATTGAGAGAATTTATGTTCCAGTCTATTAGTCTTGTTTTCACACCTTGATTGGGGTCTCCAGATACAAACTCCTGCACCAATTCCACCGTTTTGAATCCAATGGTCAGTTTTTTACCCGACATGCTGCGGCCATCAACGCTGGTGAAGAAGGCGTAGAGTTTGTACAATCGCTGGGCTCCATAGCCATTAGGCCACCACTCTTCAATGTCCAAGTTCTGGGCCAAAATCAGATAAAATTGAAAAACTTTGCATATAGAATAACAGGAAAATAAACCATTTCTTAGATGTAGCTTTAAGTTATTGAAGTAAGCTACAGAATGGTGAATTATGTTTGTATTTGTTATTCTCAGTACCTGGTCGATGTTCACTCTCAGGGCGACTTTGTTGTCCCGGTGAGTTAGAGAGACATTCTGTTTACTTCCGATGGTTGTAATGTCCAACTGAACTTCAATCAAACCCTCCACTGCCGCACCGTAAGGGACGTCCATGTGGACCTCAGCATCAATTACCCATGATCCATCAGTGTCTAATACAGACATCATGAAAAGCAGAGTCAGTGAGGGGCTCTACATAATGCTGGTAAATGTGTCCATAATCAAACATGTGCATCATTTACATACAATTCATTAGTCACCACAGCAGAGAGCAGAAGACAGAGATTGTCTGAGCAGTGAATTATTAAAGGCATAAACATGTACATTCGTACCTTCCATCTTCTTTTAACTTGCTTTCCAAGTACTGTAGATTCCTTATTTTACGCGAGTACTTTATATCGCGAGTTGACTCTAACACGTCTAATCGCAAGAAGGTTAATTCGCGATTGTTGTATTAATGAAGAGTGTTTTACATGTATTTTAGTACCATAAAATAAAAGCGAAACATTTTATTTCGCGATCGATGCTCCTCGCGAAATTATGCGATAATAAATTACTTGCGTTTTTAATGAATTTACAGTAAAACAACTGCCAATCTATGCAAATATCAGGCATGACTCAGTAAGTCAGATGTTAATGAGCTGAGTTTGACAAGACATCCAACTCAGAAAATCAAATCCTAGGGATGTTTGATGGGACAACTAACTCAGTAAAAGTCAATGGACAACTAATACAGTAAGTCGAAGGGACATCAATGGGACGACTAATTCAGTAAATAAAAGGGACGACTTACTCCGTAACTCAGTAAGTCGATTGGGCAACTGACTTAGTAAATCGGCGGGAAAACTGACTCAGTACATCGATGGGACAATTTACTCAGTAAGTTGAGAGGACAATAGACTCAGAAAGTTTATGAGACTACAACCTTAGTAAGTCAATGGGACAACTGACTCGATCAGTCAGTCGATGACTCAGTACATCAATGGGACAACTGATTCAGTGTTTACAGAGTATACTGTAACAACTAAAAAACACAGAGTAATGCATTGAGGTTAGGATGAATTACGATGATTGTATAGCCAAGCTAAGCAATCAATTACTGTATACATGCAGTACCTTTCAGAGTCTCTGCTGTGAAAGAACGAATGGTTGTCGTATTGTAAGACTCTATGTAAATATCTCTCCTATGATCAAATGATAAAAAACACCACATTGTAATAGCCAAACATGTATTGCGTCATAGTTATTTTTAGATCTGTACATAGAAAGAGATATGCAGATTTTCAAAAATTCTGAAAATTATATGGTATTGTTCTTAGATCCACTTGATTTATATCCTGCCTACTAAATCCTATTACATATATCATGTCTATCACATCATTCAATGTTGTATCCTGTCTACCAGATAATGCTAAGTTTATTCTTTCTACCTAGTAAACAGTCTGCCTTACTGACCCCCTGCCCCCAAATTATCCTCTCTAAAAAGATCTTGTGTTTTTTACTCTGTTTTACAAGATCTTGAAAGATTTAGCTTGTGTTTGAATGCCTTTGAGATTTACCCTGCCTTCAAAGTCCTTCAACTTTATCCTGTCTCCCAGATTTTTAGGATATTGTAAAATCACTAATCATTGTGGGTCTGGGAGTCTAGTTTTCCTTGTCAAAGTTTTCCATTAACAGGAAGCCTACTACCACAAACAAGGACAACTCCTTCAAATAAATGATTCAATAGTTTACCCTGCCTACCAAAATTTGTTTGACATATCCTGCTCACTATATCCTAAAGAAAAGTTCTGCATAGAACTCATGCTTTTGTCCTGCCTATCAGATCTTATAAATCCTGCCTAAGGATCCTATACAGTCCCTGAAACGTTCTACTTTACAAAACAATTTTTCCGGCGGTCACCGGTCACATTTTGCGGTCCAGCGTGCGGTCACCGTTCGCAGTCAAGCGGTTATCCGTTGCGTCCAGTCGGTCGTCACCGTGCGGTCCAGCAATACAGGTGCTTTTTCACTTTGCATGACATTCGGGGTACTAACTCAAAGAAAGAAAGCGTGCTACGTGTCCACCCATTTACAGATGCTGCCGTGTTTTTTAATGCATCTTTTTAAGGGTGTTTGTTAATTGCAGGTATATATGTATTTCCTTGTGGCTTGCGGAAATCCCTGAAGCCATACATGTACACTCGTAATCCTGGATGTCGTTACAGTTGCTAATAAACACTACTGTGTTGACAAGGGGGTCACACCGTCCGTGTTTGTTTAATGCATAGATTTTTAGGGGTGTTTGTTAAATGCAGGTATATTGTATGTTCCTCGTGCCCCTAAATTTTGAAGCCATGCCATGTAGCCCGTAATCCCTTGGATGTGCGTGTACAGTTGCTATAAAAAAAAAAAAAATTAAGGGTTTTTTTTTCTTTTGTTGCGACATACTGGTGCATGTTAGAAAAAAAATAATCTCCCTATAGAAATACTTGTCAACGTTTTGTATATACATTAGCATACTTTACCAGAAATACATGTACAGTATGCTTTATACGATCTGCATATTTTCATAACAACATGTAGTATCATGTGGTTTTGTTTTATCATTTATGATCCATTGAGTTGAAATGTATTGTTTTTTTTCTTACCTATAATTATTAATGTATGGTACAAGTAATTTATTTAATTTATTTTTTAGGCTAATGGAATAGAATATATCTAACCCAGTGGAAAAAAATTCCGAAACATTCCGGAATGATTTAATGTCATTGTGGCGTTCAGCGTGCGGTCAAGCCGGTCACATTGCGGTCAGTCGCTGGTAGCGTGCGGTCACCGGTCAGCAAATTGGCGGTCACCGTAACGGGTCACCGTGCGTTCTCCGTGCGGTCAACCAGTGCGATGTGGTAAAGTAGGAACGTTTCAGGGACTGTAACAATATACCTCCTTTCCTATCAGATCCAGTATAAATAATCAAAAAAATCCTGCCTAAAGGAATTCTCCTACATACACCCTTCCTATGAAGTATAAATCCTGCCCTAAGGATTCTTATACATATATCCTCTACCAAGATCCTAATAAATATGAAAATCCTGCCTAAGGATCTATACATACAATCTCTTCCTAGTAATATAAATCCTGCCTAAAAGGATTCTATCACGTACATCCTTCCTATGAAAATACAATCCTTGCTAATGGATTCTATATCATATATCCTTCCTACAAAAATCCTCATACGATTATAAATCCTGCTCTTAAAGGATTCTATACATATATTCCTTCCTTACCAGATCCTTATGTAAATATAATCCTGCCTAAGGATAAGCTATTACATACCATCCTTCTAAAAATATAAATACCTGCCTACGGATTCTAATACATAACATGTATATTCCTTCTACCAGATCCTATAAGTAATATCAATCACTCCTACGGATTCTATAGGCCATATAGCCTTCCTACCAAGATCCTAATAAATATAAATCCTGCCTAAGGATTCTGATACATATATCCTTCCTACCAGACTCCTAATAAAATCCTGCTATTGATTCTGGTACATATATCCTTCCTAATATAATCCTGCCTAAAGGATTCTATAACATATAGTCCTCTACCAGATCCCTGGGTAAGGGAAAGAAAGGTCCAAAGCCCCAGCCTAATGAACACTGCTCCTATTCTGATCAAACATGTTGACGTGACAATTCCCTCCTTATCAACTGGGATAAGGACAGGCGAGGGGCAACGAGGTATGCCTGTGGTTGGCGGCCAGACTTCTGGGCTTGCTTGACAGCTGACTTAAAATGGACATTCAGAAGGATCTTGTTTCCTCCCCCTCTCTAAAAGAAAACAAGAAATGTGTTGTGTAAAACACTCGATGCTCCTGTGTGGCAGCAATGTTGAAAAATGACTAATGATTAAATTTTTTCGAAAAGTAGGTCCAAGCTCTAGATCAAGGACACTGTTCTGAACTTTCAACTAATGATCAATGACTTTCGTACTTACTTTGATGATAGGTTTATGATGTCCATCACGTATCGTAACAAACATTTGTTGGTCTCGACCCCAAACATGGCCGTTCAATGGGTCACTGTAGCAAATGTGTTCCTAGTCCTTGCAAGAACAGACCAGACTGAACATTCATGCATGCGACGTATCATGTCCGTTCGTCACTGCATCATTATCGTGATCCTAAATATCCTGCCATACTGAAGAAAGAGGGACAAACGACAGTTCTGCTCCTTATACTTATTGTTAATATGAAGCAACATTTCATCACTTTGACCAATACTGGTCAGCTAATCAATAGTAACCAGCCGCAGTCAACATAGGTAATCAAACGTGGTTGAGAGTGCTGTGGATTTTCAACTGGTCAACCTTCTAACTAGAGTATCGGGGCACCTGGGTTTGAGATCCCGTTGTCCCATTGCATTTTTTCCCTCCTTCCTGTTACAGGGAGGGAGGCTGCATGACATATATTCATGCATAATAATTCACCCATGCCTACACTGACAGTAGAGGCATAGATTGTGGATATCGTTCCGGCCATCATATCGCATCGGATTGTCTCTTAGATGTTTGACCAGATCTGCATCTCCATATAGTATGATTGAAGTGACAATCAAAAAGGTGAATTCATTCCTTGGCCACGCGACTCCAACAAGTCTAATTAATCGAAGCATGAAAATACTTGGGTCCACTACGACTCAGCTTGGTAAACAAAGGCCTCGCCATGGCCGCTGTAGAGCACTCATGTACCTGCATATTCTTCAAGGTACATGAACTTGAAGTCCGTCACTATACTAATCCTGGTAACGGAGATTAGCATAAATTCAAACTGTCACTTCTTACCAAATCAATTTACGGAATCTAGAGTCTCTCAATATCAAAATGCATACAATATTTAGCAATGAGCGAGGTGCTCAACAACGTAACATCCCGAATTTAATAGATCGATTTGTACTGACAAGTGTCACCTGAGTCAAAGAAATAAGACCATAATATAATGGAGAATAACAAACCTGGTAGTTTCTCACCCCGATTTGTTACTATAGCACTAAATCATGGTCTTTATGTATAAAGTGAAGAGTTGCTCAAGACAATTGTCGGAGCAATAACCAGTTAATATACCTAACCTGATCTTAGAATTTCCATGTTCTCCTAGTTCTATAATCCGATGTCTCTAAATCCCAGCGATACGTCTACACCGTGACGTTGCGTTGGTATTCTTAACCACGGTAAAAATATCAGATGATCTCAAGGATTACGTAAAACGGTGTTGGATCCCAATAACGATCAGCTTGTTGGTACATGGAGCGTGTAGCCAAGTTATGGAGACTTGGCCCCGTATATTTATATTCTTCGCAGCGAAGCATATGACAATTTACTATGAACAAATTATCCAAGAGTCATCAATTATAAACTAGCAATAGACGCTCGAAACCTCTCGGTATCCCTTAGAGTAATGCGGATCCTTACGTTGTTAATAATCAATGAAACATATCTTCAAGTATTTAACCAAATGAATGTGACTTTCACACATAGGGTCACTATTTTGTAACTTTCCGTATACCACACGAGGATATAAGAGATCAATATATATATTTGAAATTATTATCTGATACTCATAAATTTTACACAATTTAGAGTTCCAGTGGTTATTCGAAGAATCATCAAGTTCGTTTTAACAGTTTCTTAGGGATTATAGAATGTTGGCATCAACGAATTATACAAATTGGAAATAATGCATGTGAGGACGAGAATCATCGCACTAAGTGATTTTTACTTGGTAAGAGACGAGGAGTTGGTTGAGGGCGCGTGATAAACAATAAATATATATTCGTTTTGTTTTATTCCCATAGTCACAATCACAGATATGCCTAAGCGTACCATGACCACTAATGACACATTTCGCGGTAATCGACAAGAAAAAAATATCTTGGAGATGTGGAAATTTTCAATTGTTTATCATGAAATTAACCTAGTCTGAAACAGCATGATAAGGAGAATCAATAATTAGACTTGGAGGATAAGTAGAACAATTTTGATATCATTTTTTACAAGAGCGAGAACTTTTGTTAATTAGCACAATATAGAGTATGAAAAACATTTTCGATGTATTGCCTACCTAATAACGGATATTAAATGTCCTCCTGTTCAACATATAAGAGGAGAAATTACACCAACTTATATTTCGCGCACTCTACAAAAAAGCGATTTTAGTCGATCTATTTGGATGCTGGTGAGTTGCCCGATTGAAACACGTAATTATTTTTCTCTTTTTTTAATACGCTATAATTGGATAAATCCAAGAGGACTAAATTAAAGACAAGTGTTTTACTTCTTACCCGCCACAATAACTGAGTCTGATAATAGTAATACACACAGACTCAACCTTCCTTATCCTTATACATCCCTAGAATGCACAACGCGGCTTAATACCAGTGTCGTGTGTGGGGAGGGGAAACTAAACAACAGTCTAAAATTACATTATTTTGTCGTGTGGCACCTGGAAGTATCTCAGTTACATGAGCGAAAATGACAAAAGACAGAGCAAGGATGTAAGGCCGCGGTTAAAGCTTTTAGAGGAGTAGATTAAATTCACAAAGTTGTGATTTATTGGCACCGGTGAAGGACGTCAACGTGCCACTGGAGGAATAACGTGCTCAGGTGAATTATCATTCATAGTCGAACAAGATGCACTCTCACAAAGAAAACTAGTAATTCAAATTGAGCGACTATCTATGCATTGGGCGATAGTCCTGTAAACAAGGAGAGTTCCAGTTTGATGAGCTTCTGAGTATTACTTCCTATTTAGAGAAAAACTATATTCGACTTATATATTCAGTCAAACTAATTTTATTCAAGTCCTAATGATAAAATCATTTTCTTTAAAACAGTAGCATGTTACAGAACGAAGATAAATCTTTTCTCTCATCTCTGTTGTATTTTTCATTTACACTAAGGAAGGTGAGGGAGAGAGACCAGAGGGAGCGGGCTAATTCGCCCAGGACAACGCTCCGCGCTGGGAAATGTCGAATACTCCATTCATAGAGGATGCATGCAGAAATTGCGACTGTGCCAAATTCTTAAACCGCAAATCAATCTATTTTCACTGGATGATTCATAGACCATAGTATAAATATGTAACAGATAATAACTGCCACGAAGCCTCGATATTAGCTAAATGCAATGTCAACACGGATGGCTTTCCATAAACATCTTCATCGACTAAGGCTTGGAACAAAAAAGAAGAAGAGAGGGCACCACCCAGAGAACTAAAATCAATAAATTAATCACGCTCCAAATGTCGCGTATGAATAGCCGGGAGGGCGGGGTCGGTCAATGGTAACCAGGAAACAGAACCCGTTAGCAAGGGTTTGTTCTTGAAGTCGCGCTTGGAGAAATAGACCGTGTTTTAAAAATGTCCGGTGATAACCATGACGATGATTCTATATGGGTTTTTTTCAGGCCCTCCTAGAGGTATATATGAGTTTTGATTATCTATTCAGGTTATGCATTATTTTGGTAAACAAAGATAGCAGTGAACAACGTTACGAATACTACATATATCGGGATTATATATTTTTATGTACACAAGAAAAAAATATTGCACCTGAAAAGCCTGTTCCAACTGAGAAAATAACTCCAAACCAAATATATAGAGTGCAGAGTATATGGGAAGAAGAGGGTGGGGCAGTTCTTTTATTAAATTTTAACTTTATGTAATTTGCGACAGAACCGCTAACCATTCCTGTGTTAAAAGCGCGGATGGCGAGAGTGGACCTCAAAGAGGGTACGGAGTGGTGTCGGGGGAAGATACAGTCAGATAACACGGTCAATCGCAAAAAGAAAACTTAGAAATACTGTGAGTAAAACTCACTCAAAGGATACCCCGCCCCCGCCACCCACATATTCCCTTTTATGATCACTTGAGTCACTGAAGCTTGAAACAAGAAGATATGGCGTCGGACACAAATGCATGTTTAAAAAACCTATAAGTTTGACCTTGAGATAAGGTCAAGGTTATACGAGATCATGAATGTAAGTGACATATCTTTTCATGGTGAACACTCACATGCCAAATATAATCCAGTTAGACGAACTTATAACCTTGACCTCGAGGTCAAGCAAGGCCATAGTCAAGGTCATATATTGGTCCGAAGTATGCAAATACATCCTCTCAATTGATACATCACAATGGCGAAGATATGTATCATATCGTCCAAAGAACTAACCGAACGTTTGGCCAGACACAATCAACACCGCAGACGGACAGACCCAAACAGAGTATCATGGCACAGTCGCTCATGGTGATGCATCCATGCGCAATACAGGATGCATATGCAAAGAACAAAGAAGTTTATGGCCCGGACACAAATTCAATGTTAAAAACTAAATAATTTTTGACATGGAGGTCAAAGTCAGAGGTCATACAGAGGTCATCAATATACCTGACACATACGTCTCTAATATTGATGCATGCTCATGGCCAAGTAGGGTATGCCTACCTCAAAGGAAAAAGAAGTTAGGACACGAAATTCAATTAAAAACTGATAATTTTGACCTTGAGGTCAAGGTCAAGGTCATACAGAGGTATTCAAGTATACCCGACACAATCGTCTCATAGTGATACACCTAGTGCCAAAGTATGGTATGCCTACCTAAAAGAAACAAAAGAAGTTATGACCCGCCCGGACACGAATCTGCACAGACAGATGGACAGACAGACAGACGGAGGACCAAACAGAGTACATGACAATCATCTGATGTGATGCATCCATGTCCAAATAACAGGGATGTCTATGGCAAAGAACAAAGAAGTTATGGCCCCGGACAGGAATTCACAGTTAAAAAACTGACAATTGTTGACCTCAGTGAAAAGTCAAGGTCATACAGAGGTCACCATATACGCGCACATTCGTCATCATAGTGATAACCTATGTGCCCAATATAGGTAATGCCTAACCTCAGAAGAACAAAAAAGTTATGGAGTCCGACACGATCTGCACAGACAGACGGAACGACGGACAGACAGACAGACAGAACGGACAGAACAGAGTGATTCCTAATACCCCCCCAAAAACTGTTTGTGGGGGTATAATGATAAATGAAACTTTATTTGAAGTGGCAACTTTGCGTAAAAAATTATTTCATTACTTTCAGTCATTCATCGACACGAATTGCGAATATTTCAAAAACAAACAAAAATTGTAACTATTTACTCACGATGTCGATTCCTACTCTATATGACTTGAACTCAGACAAAAAAAATAAACCCCGGGATTTTAAAAGTTCGGCAATCGTCGTTCCCGTCATAGGATAACGATTGCTTTGAGGCGATGGTGTTTTATTCGAAACGCTTATTCCAAGAATATGGCTCTCAATCAATGTCCCCCATGTTTATGTTTGAGAATTTTTTAATCAGATGCTTAATTATTAACAATGTTATTAGTTATATTGGTAGGGTGTAACTTTGTGCTATTGAGTAGCATGAAAATACCGCAGTTAACAGCTTCGTAATGCTCAAACGTTCCCGTAAAAGTCAAAATCGTCGCCAATTCTATGTGTCGTTATAAAACGAGTCAGTGTGGTCAAGTACACCTATCATCTGTTCAACATTATGTCGTGAAAATGTTACAGCACCAATCGTTTCCTTATACACCTGATGTCTGCTTACAATCCAATACGATATTGTACAAAAATGTATTCCGGACACTAAAAGGTTTTATAAGTAATACTGTATCTATAACATACTGTACTAATCACTGTATCAATTTCCTTTTTGTTACCGGCACTGTTAAATACTAACGTTGTTCATATATTCTATTACTTTATGTTTCAACTGCACTTTGACCTT
>CAJDSM010140086.1:0-13002 GCA_903981925.1 Ostrea lurida | reverse complement strand
GTTAACTTCGCCTTTTTGTATTCAATATTTTATCAATTTCCAGCAATTAATATCAAGAGAAGTTAAATAAAAAGGGAAAAAATAGTGATAATACTAACAAATTTTGGTCCTTGAAAATCAAGTGACGTTGAAACGCCACTAATTCATGACGGTACAAATAATTGAATGACGTCACACGGCATTTTCAACTACATTTGTATATGCAGCAGCGCATTGTTAATGTTACAAATGTAGTTTGGGTTGATGTAAATGAAGAGAATTTCCGAAATACAAATTCAATCGTCTGTTAGGATAAAATGATTTAACTTGTACGCATGCTAGTTCTATGAATCTCGTTTCACCTCTAGTGTGTACAGGGGTCCATTTTTTTGCCGTAGAATCAGTTATGTATTCTACTTGTGTATAGAATTTCTAAGATTAATCATTGGTGTCATCAATTAGTTTTGGCAATTCGCAAATTTAATGGTCATTATTAAATTCACTGGGTTGAATGCTGTATTTGATAGCAATTGTAAGGTCGTTCTTCCTACATTAATTACTCCGCTTACCTGATAAAGATATGGGGCTCACTTCCGGTGGGACCGGTCGTGAGGGGGCGCCTATTCCTTCTGAGCACTTGATCTGATATGTACAGGGTTTGTCCTTTTCTTAGGGTTTAACATTGATCATTATTCGTCATGTTCATCTACGAAAACTAATATCAACGAATATTGACAAAACCAAGTTGATTGAAGTACAGTTTTAAATAAAAATGTGTTTTATCTGTTCCATTATTTATTGCCCAATATTGTTTAGAATTACAAATATAAACAAAGCGTCATGAAATTTGTTTCAAACGAATTTATTTGCTAAGCTCAAGAATTGATTCTATTTCTCGGTTTCTTCGATAACGGAATAGTTATAGTTTAAAACCGGAAAATGATGTGTAATCCTTGTACATATCTGCAGTTCCGCTGTAAACTCCAATCCAAACTTTATCCCCATGCTTCAGCTTTAACAAAGTCATCTTGCTGCAAGGAAGCCATGCATTTGATTTTATGTCATGGCAGTGATTCCATGATTTATAGGAGCCATTTACAACAAGGGAGGTAAAAGCATATTTCCCTTGCCATGACAAAATTGTCCAGTCGAATACGTAAATTCCGTTGTAAGGGGCCATGAAGACTCCCGTGGAAGCGTCATATCCCCGTCCTTCATTCAAGTCCACGGTCTCAAACACAACCCTTGCACCACCGTGAAGATTCCTCTTATGATATCTTAATCGGGCGTCAAAGGCAACGACTGACTTCTCTACAAAATTTCAGTTGAATTACTATGTAAAGAAATCATTCGAAAGCTTATCCAGATTCGTCGATTGATACATGCGTACATAACTGAAGGTAAAAAGTAAGCCATAATAACAATTACATGTATTCACAAAACTGCCTGAAATGGAGCTAAATATATTCGCATCTTCAGAGCAACGTCATGACTAAAGATTAGATCTACTTCCTAATTACTCCCCACCCAAGTCTTGTTTCATGTTCACATCTTGGTATGCTTTTTATAAATACATACTAAATGTGCATGATCCTGCTAAAATTGAGTAAGCAAATGATCACAAGAGACAAAAACAAACAAAAAATAATAAATATTACAATGTATATACTTCGTTGCATTTTTGAATAAATATTCGTGAATAGCTTGGCATATGATAGGGTTTTATCCTTACTGGTGATAGTGTTGCACTTCCTTACGAATCCAACAGCCTGACAAGTTTCTGTAATGCTTTTGTAATCCTCTTTGAAACTTGTCAGGCCGGGTTTTGGTGATACTTTCTTGCACAATGCCAAAGGTACCAGGAGTAGCAGCAGGGATAATCTCAAGAACGGACTGGAAGGCATTCTGTAATTTATGAATTTTTTGATCAAGTCAAAATAAATCTTCTCATATACATTCTACACACAAGTACTCTGAAGTTGATTGATATTAAAGCAATGCTGAGTTCCCATTGACAATATCTGTAGTTTTTGCAATCAGGTCTTCAACATCTGTTGGTTCCAATGGCACTAATTGTGCTCACCTCTATTAGCTGACCTATTTTTATATCTTATGAGCAGAATCATTCAAAGAACTTCTACATGAAAGAGAAAAAAAATCTCTACAGTGGCCTTTAATTAACATTCGAATAATATTGACAGATGTTATCCTATCAATAATAATGATCCATATAATAGTCGATTCAATATATCCCAACGAACTAGAATAAAGGACACCACAGAGATTTCCATGTCTGCTTCTACTTGGATATTTTATGAACATTGACATTAACGGCAAACAAAACTACTCAACTTATGACAACGGACGAATTCAGCGCTTCTCATACGGTCAGCTTCCCATATTTATGTAGCAATAATTCCATCATTCACCCTGCATACGGTGTGTATGGTCTCTCAACTTATTCGATACGAAGAGCTTGTTCTGCGTATTGAGTCAGTTTTGTCGAGGCAAGCTACTTACAGAGGACAAGTTGTTGTTGCAGGGGTTTTCAACAGTCACGTTTTAAAAGCAGCATTTCGTAAATCTATGGTCGTTATAACAATTTGTACCAATATGACCTATCATTGAGTCAAATATGCTGTCTGATGTGTCATAGCCATTGTGAAGCCGTTTTTCAACAAACTATTGACTACGGACTGTTCCGTTTACCTGATCAAGAATATGGGGCTTCACGGCGGGGGTGGACCGGTCAACAGAGGGATGCTTACTCCCCTAGGCACCTGATTCCCACCTCTGGTGTGTCCAGTGTCCGTGATTGCCCAACTCCTTGTTTTTGTTTCTATTTAGGACTTACAGATTGACACTGTTCGCTTATCCTTTGCCTTTACATTACATATTGTATATTGATATCCCAATTTCAAAAGTCTAGGTCAGAATAACAAAATGAATGTTGAATTCAATGCAACTTCACTGGGAAACTCATGACTACATCGTCATCTGTTGTGTGATATAATATCTCCACCGTCATTTAAACGAATTTAAAGGTGAGTATTTCATAATGCTATATGACAACTGATAAAATTGAAGTTGGAAAGTGAAAAGGTGATTTACCTACATCAACGAAGTTCTGGGGTATATTGTTTTGACCCGTCAGTCCGTCCGTCCATGTGTACATAACAATGTCGCGAAAAGCACTTTCATTCTCGATGGATTCTTATGAACTTTGATAAAAATGTAGTAATCAGCGTAAATCTTGGATTGTGGTTGGAATTTAAGAGACATCGGTCGAGGGGGGGGGCACGTTTTGCGGCGGACTTAGATGTTTTGTGTATAGCATAGTTGTTACCAGGCGTTTATAGCGCTTTTTATTTATCGGAGGATTTCCACGAAATTTAGAAGTATAGTTAAAGGAAAGCTTGGAAAGGCTTGAATAGGATTGGTTTCAGAAGCATCTTTCAAGGGAAGACCACTGTTTTGGAAGGAAACTTGGTTAGAATTATCAAGATTTGTGTATAGCATGTGTCACCAGGATAGCACTTTCATTTGTCGATGAATTCCATGAAACCTGGGAAAGTTGTTAGTAATAGTGAAAGCTTATGATGAATCTTCAGAAACATCTGCAAAAAGGACCACTTTTGAGGGAGGGGGGCTTAACTTAAATTATCATGGACTTTTTGTTTATAGCATGGTTGTTGCCTAGATAAGCGTTTTCATTTGTGATGCATTTCCAGGAGTTCCTATAATAGAGAAAGGTTCTGGGTGGAATTGACTTGCAGCTGAACACGGTGGATAGTGGTGGACGCGTTGAATCAATGTGAGCGCGCTCACTATAAGTTCTTAACCAGTCCCTTTAATATTATCATGTTTCAATATGTGTTAACTACAATGACAATTGAATTTCCAGATAATATTTCTTCCGAAAAAGTGTGGGAATTCGGGAATTGATATCTATTTCAAAGTTAAGTTTTCCAAGTATTATTTAAGCACGACTATTGTTCGCAATTTCTAAAAGTAATCTATCATTCGTCATTTCTCACGAAAGTTCAAAACATGGCCAACTGATACCTCTAACTTTATACCCACATTGATTTACAATGAATACGAAAATGAATAGAAAAGATTTAAGCGATGTATTTATTAAGTTCAGTGTTCTGTAACCTGAGATTTTGATAACGGGTAATCCCGTGTGTTTACACTTGTTCTCGAGCGTATTGGCTCAGCGCAGTGTGTGTGGTACGTTCGTGATAATGTGACGAGCCAAGATATGATGCAATGACTTATGTGAGAGAATTGCAGAACAATAGTAGGATGTCGTTAATATTATATACTTGAAAACTTACTTTGAAAAATAGCTATCATTCTCCCGAATTCCCACACTTTTCCGAAAAATATATAATCTGAAGGAATTCCAATTGTACATATGTGCTCTATTTAACAACTTGAATTTGACACCAGATAATATTAAATGACGAATGGTTTACATAGACCTTTACTAGTGAGCACGCACTGTTCATATTGATATTCAACGGCTGTGTCACCACTTATACCACGTTGTTCACTGAAAGTCACATTCCACCCAAACCTTTTCTGATTAATAGACTTCCGGGAAATTGCAGCATCAAATGAAAACGCTATCTAGGCAACAAACTTAGCTATAAACAAAAAGGTCTCATGATATTTCTAAGGCCCCCCCCCCTCCCCTCAAAAAGTGTCCTTTTGAACAGATGTTCTCGAAAATGAGATTCCCATCCTAAGCTTTTCCGTGCATACCCTTAACAACTTCCCAGGTTTCCATTGGAAATGTTCATCGAACAAATGAAAGTGCTATTACCTCTGGTGACAAATGCTATACACAACAAACCTTATGATATCTCTAACGCAAGCTTCCCTTCCAAAAAGTGGTCTCCCCTTGAAATATGCTTTCTGTGAAATACCAATATTCCTACTTCAAGCTCTTTCAAGCCTTTCCTTTAACTAATAACTTCCTAAATTCGTGGAAATCCATGCGATAAATAAAAAGCGCTTAATCCTGGTAACCAATAGCATTTGCTATACACAAAAACTATCTAAGTCACCCCTGTCCCACAGAAGAACGCTGCCCCCCCCCCCCTCTGACTAGATGTCTCTTAATAGATTCAACCGACATCTCAAATCTTATACAATTACTAATTTCCTAGTTCAAAGTTCATTAGATTAAATCCATAAACGAGAAATGCAAAGTTTGCTATTCTTCAGGGCGACATTTTATGACACATGTACCGGACGGGACTGACGGGTCCAAAAAACATATATCCCAGCCAACTTCGTTGAATGAGGTAAAATAAACACGCCTTTCATCTTTTCCAACTTCATATCTAGTTGTTCAACTATTGCAATTAAGTGAAATACTTTCAACCTTGTAATCGTTTTAAATGACGGTCGGAATAATAATTACACACTAACAATATGACGAATTGTAAGTCATATTATCCCATGAAGTTGCTATTGTTTAATTCAACATCATTTTGTTAAATTCTGACTCCTAGATCTTTTGAACGTTGGGAAATATCTCATTATAACATATTAGTGTAAAGGCAAGAGATTAACTAACAGTTCAAATCTCGTAAGTCCTTAAAAATAGAATACAAAAAAAACAAGAGGTTGTGGCAATCACCGGACCCGACACACCATGAGGTGGATCTATGGATCCTAGTGAGTGAGTTAAGCATCCCCTGTTGACCGTCACACCCCCGTGAGCCCTATTTCTTTTGATCAGAGTAATAACGAGAACAGTCTCCGTAGTACTATTCGTTGTGAAAACGTCTCTTCAGACAAATGAGGCCTTATGAGCGACATCAGACACGCATTTGACTCAATGAATTAGGTCATATTCTGTAAACTAAATTGTAATTAACGGACCATAGAATTAGCGAAATGCTGCTTTTTAAACGTTGACTGTTGAAAACCCCTGCAACAACAACTTGTCTGTAAGTTAGCTTGCTCGATTTCACAAAATGATCTATACCGCAAAACATAGCTCTTGCGCTACAAAAGACGAGACTATAGTGGAGAGGACATATACACCACCGTAATGCATTGCGTGATGAAGGTAATATTTGCTACATAAAATATATTGGCGAAAGCTGACGTATGCGAGTAAAGTCTGATATTTCGCCCGTTTAGTCATAAAGTTGGATAGTAGCTTTACGTTATAATGTCAATGGTCAAAAAAATATCCCAAGTACGAAGCAGACATGGAAACATCTGTGAGTGTCCTTTCATTATCTAGTTCGTTGGATTATATTAATTCGTGACATATGAATTGGAAATCTTATTAATGACAGTATAAAACATCGTCTAATTATATCGATATGTTTTTGATTAAAGGCCACCGCTAGACGATTTTTCGTTTTCATTGTAGAAGGCTTTTGATATTTGTTTCTGCCTCATAAGAAATAAAAATCGTCAGCTATAATAGAGGAGCACAATTAGTGCCCATTGCGAAGAAATACCAACAGACATGTTGGAAAGACCTGATTGCCAAAAAAACTACAAAGATATTTGGTCAATGAGGAACTCCAGTCATTGCTTAATATCAACTTCAGATAAGTACTTGTTGTGTAGATGTATATGAGAAGATCTTATTTGACTTGATCATAGAAAAATTTCATATCAATTTACAGGAATCCTTCCAGTCCGTCTTGAGATTATCCCTGCGCTACTCCTGTACCTTTGGCATTTGTGCATATAAAGTATCAAGCCCAAAACCGGCTGACAAGTTGTCCAAGAGGATTACAAAAGCAGTTACAGGAAAACTTGTCAGGCGTGGATTGGAAGGACACGTTGCAATACCATCTTATCACCTAGTAAAGGATAAAAACATCCTATCACGCTACATTGCCAAGTTAACTTGACGAATATTTTTATTTCAATATGATACGCAACCGACAGGTATATACATATGTAATATTTATTGATTTTCTGGTGTTTTTGTTTTTGTTCTCTTGTGATCATTTGTTACTCAATTTTATGTCAGAGATCAGCACAGATCATGATAGTATTTTTATTTATAAAAAAAGCATACCGAAGATGTGACATGGAAACAAGATCTTGAGTGATGGGAGTAATTAGGAAGTAGGATCAATCTTTAAGTCATGACGTTGCTCTGAAAGATGCGAAAATAATTTACTCCATTGTCAGCCAAGTTGTGTGTAATACATGTAATTGTTATTATGGCTACTTGTTTTTACCTTCAGTTATTAGTACCATGTATCAAATCGACGAATCTGGATAAGCTTTCGATATTTCTTCACATAGTAATTCTCATACTGAAATTTGTAGAGTAAATGTCAGGTCTTGCCTTTGACGCCCAGAATTAAGATATGCATAAGGGGAATCTTCACGGTGGTGGCAAGGGTTGTGTTTGTAATCCGTGGACTTATATGTAAGGACGGAGATAAAATTATGACGCTTCCACGGGATCTTCATGGCCCAGCTTTACAAATTAGCGGAATTTACGATAATTTCGATCTGCGACAATTTGTCTTGGCAAGGGAGAATATGCTTTTACTCCCTTGTTGTAAATGGCTCCTATTAAAATCATTTGAATCACCTGCCATGACATAAAATCAAAACGGCATGGTTCCTGGGCAGCAAAGATGACATATGGAAAATGTTTGCTTTGTATGCGTTTCATTTGTTATTTCTATATTTTTCCTTATGTAGGTGATTATTGATTTGCTTTATTTTTGCTATAGTTGAACGAAGATAGGGTATAATGCCAGGAAGGTGAGTTCAGAAGTGTTACACATTAGCGTCAAATCTCCAGTGTACAGGTCAAAGTTGTGCATTCTGAAATTTTCGCCGTCGCGGTTCACCAAAGTGATACCATCTATCCTCCTGTGTTTCGTTAAGATTAAGAAGAAGATACTTAAAGAATTCAGATAGGCTACTGAGCAATTATGTTTTGGTTCCATCTTGACAAAGCTATTTAACAACCATTGTTTTGGGAAGGTGCGCATGTCACTACAAAATGCCAAAAATACGACACATGAATGTTATATTTAACTCCACATTTTGAAAGATCGTACTCACAATTTCTACTGCTCTTTCAAAAAAAAACAAAATGAAATTCTTCAAAAATCATTTTTCTGTTTTAAAACAATGTTAATATACATTTTTTCATTTATTAATTTTAAAACAATCTAAATGCAAGATAAACGAACAGTAGATCAATATTGTAAGACCGCCAAATAAGAAAACAAAACAAGGTTGTGGCACACATCGGGACCCATACACACATCAGAGTGTAGATTCAAGGTGCCTAGGAGGAGTACAAGCAATCCACCTGGACGCGACTTCAACACTCCGCCGTGAAGCCCAGTAGCTTCTTTCTCTGGTAAACGGAACAATCCGTAGTCAAATCGCCAGGTGGGTTTCAAAATACTCATCATCAGATAGTTAAATTGGCCTGTTAAAATACATTGAGCACAAGCCAACTACCTGTTGAACTTCATATACTGGATAGTCATATTTGTATATACTAAAATTTTCGATTATAACGACCAGTAGAATTTAGCACAAATCACTGCCTGCTTAAAACAAAATTTAATATTCCAGTCAATTCGGAACCTGTCGAATAATAAATTACAGCACCTATGACTCGGAGTGCCCATCATTCACAAAACTTCTTAACAAAGAGTACCATATGCTGGATCTAGGTATGAAATTTCCATCAAGTCCCTGTCTTTATCTTCCCCACTACATCCTATGAAGGAGCAACTTCAGACGCATTGTTATGAAAACCGCATATTGCCTGTAGAAGTGGAGGTAAATCAAATGTGCATTTCTGAAAAACTAAGCTATTCAAGATAACTATCTAATAAAACCATTGAAAAAAGCCCAAAGAAGCATTTTTCATATTCATACAACATCTCAAACAGCATATATAGACCTTTCCTCAAAAGTAGAAAGCATGAACTGACTTCTATAACTGACACGAGTACCAATACCATTCCTCACGAGATTAAGGACTCCGACAATTGGCTTCTCATTCAACAAAATGTGTAAAAGGAAATATTCAAACTACCGTATGCACGATGGAGATCGACCACTTCTAAAAATTTACTTTTGGCTTGAAAGTAATTTTAAGCTTAGGCTAAGTAACTTGAGAACCGTCTATTTCAAGATTTTTTTATATTTTTTTTGCGATTAGATCTTCCTGGCTGTTTTAGGAATCCCATTGTCTATAAGAACTTCTGCCTCTCTTTTAGCTTGACCTTTTTTATTATGATAAAACAGAATGTTAAGACTCTGTATTCTAGCAAAAGACATTAATATGCTCTGGCGTATGCTGGCCTGTTCATCGGAACCTCCATGATTCGATAATATTTAACCACAAAATTAGTTTATAACAATAATTGTATTTATTCCATTAAGTCGTATGATCTCCCTCATCATCAATTAATGGCCATTGAACCCAAAACTTGTTCATACTCAAACATAAAAAGGGCGAAGTTAAGAACATTACCGTGTCCTAAAAAATCGATAAACACTTCCACTCAGTAGGTTTATCCCCACAATGATCATGGTTTTAAATAACCTATTAGATGGTACTAATACAATTATTTCTAAATAACGTATTAGAACATTAATCTGAGCCCCAAACTAAGTAGACTCACACTAATCTACATTCGACCAGACCTCAACGAGACAAGAAAAGCATACTGGGTAGGCAATCAGGCGTTTCTTCCGCCAATGGTATCCGAGTGTACCAGCATAACCTCTTGACTTTCATGAATTTATGTAGCACCAATGGGTCTTACACGCATCGCCGATTTGAGCCAGGCCCCATATTAATGGCGGATAGTATATAAGGTGCATATCTCTTAAAAAACTATTCTGGGAGTGATCGCAAGGAGCTTTCTGTACTATTTGTATAACACTCCTTTTTAGATCCCTGAAGGCGATACAAGACTACTTAACATAACACATTAGCTGTATGGGTTTGTGTCGGCAAGGAAAAATGAAAGCAGTGTTCTTACAAACAAAGACACCGGTATGCAAACAAATGTCATTGACATACAATAAATACATCAGGAGTCAGTATTCTGCAATGTTGTATAGAATTCTTCGTCAAGGATCGTCAAGTAAGTCAACTCGATTTTTAGTTACTTAAATATGGCTTACCATTGATATTCCAATCGACCGAAGTTGCAGAATTGGAATAGCGAAATTGAATGACCATTATACGAGCGTGAGTTCTCAAGTATCAGTATAATACCATCAATCTGCCATAAACTCGCATCTGATGAATGTGTCTCATTGCAACTGTTTAAACCTCCATGGATTGACTTACATTATCTTAAATGAGTTATGATTAAATCCTCCGTTAACCTTGTATTTTAAGGAATCTGTCTAGGTCTGATTCTAAAATCGCAATTTAGAAAAAAGCCCTAAGAATAAGTCCAGATTATCTTAACCGCATTATAATTATCGAGTCTGGATTCCCAACATAGTCTTTAGCATTTGACTCATCCTATGCAGTTTTCGGTAAGTCGAAATCTAGCTAGAAATTAACCGAATATGGGAGATATACACGGACAATATACCAATAATATGCATGCAAGGCTGGCTTGCATATGAAGAAGGAATGGTCTATATTACTACATAGATAAAACGGACAAAAGTTGGACGATTGCATAAGTTAAAAGTCATTACGCTTATTCAATATAATGTAGTTGTCCGTCTGTGCTTCAATTCAAATTAGCGAGTCAAATGTAATGTCTAATAAAATATACCAATTTACAAACTTTATTGAACCCATAATACTAGTCTAGCCTCCATGGACCACAAACTTTTCCGACCTGAGCGAGTAGTTGTCCAAGGTTGGGAGGGTATTGTACCTGTAAAACGAACAGACTTGATCGAAATGCAGATTTTACCATGACAGCTAGCTGTATGCGCCATCTATTCTGACTAAATCATAATTATGCCAAATTTTATAGACTCATAGGACTCCACTTAGCCGCTAATCCCAATGTATAGCATTGTATAACCTTAAACAAAAATGCTTGCCTAGTGTTATAGTGCCAGAATTACTAAAAAAACAGGCCTCTGGTCCACAAACCGAACTGACTGGACAGTAGCCTGCATTGAATCTTTTTGGGTCAGCGAATTGCTGCTTTGCAAAGGCGATTCCTAAAGACAAACATTGGTTCCTCTATTCTCATCGGCGAAATCAAAATATTATTTTAGTAGAAATTTTGAATCTCTCTTAATATCTCGTATATGAGATAGACAGGGCGACACCAGCACATCTTCGGAATGTACTCAAACCATCTGTAACAATCTTCATATTTTGAAATGCGCGTTTTATGACAACATCGTATGGTACAGCCGTTAAGCATTGCCCTGTAATCCAAGTAGCGGTATAAAGGACCCTTAATGTTATAATACATTATTCATATTTGAAAATACATATTACTTGTTAATAGCTAGATAGATGAAATAGTGACCTCACGAGCTATTAGTGGTGGAAACAATTAACTTTAATGGACAAGCATTTGACACGTCGATTAATTATTTCGTCTATAGCATTTGTTATCTTACTACTAATCCTATATACGATGCAAACACTGCGACATCCACTAACTCAATGCAAATTTCGGTGCACTATTATCTACTAGCTTTCATTAGTTTTCAATACTTATTAATCCCATCCAAAATCACTATATTTAAATTATTATCTATTTTGTCTCTCTCTAAATCGCATATGATATCACAGTAGTTACATATAAAGAGAAGTTAATGCCTGACAACATTTGTGACGAACAAACTAAGGACAGTCGTGGCCCAAATTAGCCAAATGTCTCACCCACCGGAATGCTGTGGATGGCAGGTGGCATAATTTAATATCTAGAAGCGAACCATAATTGTATATAGGGCTTCTATAATTTTTTACAACCACGCCACATGAAGTGGTGCTTTTGCGGTTATACTTGTGTGAAAATCCTTCTTTTTAAAGTTTTTGATAAATTTCGATAAAGGAAGGCATCAATCGAATTTTGTCATACTAAAATAATAAAACGAATCCCTAAATCAACCATGTTATATTCAAGATTCGTAATTTAATAACATTATTAATCTTCTTCTATCGAAAGGAAATACTCTTTATTCCGAATACTGTTTATGATAGAAATATATTATATGAATCTTATTGTAATATGTCATTTCTAAACCTAAATCAGTTTTTGATTCATAATATGAACAATAAACAACTAAAAAGCAACTCTTCATCATACTCCTTAATAATTTTCCTAATTGGTCGCACTTAAGGAACAAATTCACAAAATAATCGGGCAGCTCTCTGCCGGACACCCTGATTAATAAATCAACTTCCTTAAAATTGATTCATTCATCTCTCTTCCATTTAAGCAGTGTATAAAATACATTCTCTGATATATTTAATTACACGAGATACGTAAATGAGATAATACGAGAAATACATAAATATCTAAAAATCGAGGATTTGTATTTTAAAGTAGGTACAAAAATTTCAAGTATGCTTGATCTGTCCTATGGGCGACCGACTAGTTCAAATACAATATGCATGTATTTTATTATATATCTCACACATGTAAAATACATTACGTACTGAACCATAGTATTTCTCACTAGCCATTTCTAACAAATTAAAGCTGTACATTTAAAATCACAGTAGTAATTAATCTCGTGTTATTTTGCCATCTTGGATAATGTCGAACATCGTTTCGCCACGACAAGGAGAATGTACCAGACTAGACTGATTAGTTGTACTCAAAAACAAAACAAAATCCTGTTATATCCAAAACTGCATATGAAATTTTTTATACATTTTGAGATGGAAAACTGGTACAGTGAATCCGTATCCAAATATGTCGCCAGGTTTTCTGTTACAGATTTGTCAATCTCTTGTGACCTTACACATTGTCTGTTTCCACGACGTAAATCGTTTACTATTACCAATGTATTTTGTTTCCTTGTGTCGGTTATTACTAATCTCTC
>CAJDSM010140064.1:0-14800 GCA_903981925.1 Ostrea lurida | reverse complement strand
TTTCTATCATCAGCAAAATTCTAATTTTTATAATTGTGATATCAATCATATTTTAGACAGGAAACCAAAGAGCTTTTAATAATATCCCAATTTATTCATATTTTAGCAGTTGCATATATGCTACAACCGGCTATTACAATGTAATGTAGCATATATGATACAAATTTACGTATATCAATTTCGAATTATATTTTTTGCAGAAAATTTGACAAATCAACAACATCAAATTGAAACAACAAAGATGCTGTAGATTAAGATTTATTAACAGTCATGTCAACAGTTCAAACTCAGATTCATGTAAACTGTAAGATATGCGAACACACATCGACCTTTGCTATGTTTGCGATAATATTGTGAAATAGGTTTGGGCACTAGAGGGTTAAAATTCAACTGCAATAATAAGCCTTATATAGAAAATATTGTTACAAGCTGTAATAGCTAAAACACAGTGTATTCCTCATATAAAGGCACAGATAACAAACATTGACTCTTCTAATTTTTCATCACTTCGATTCCGGTTTACGAAACACAGAATGACCGATAGACATAATTTGTCGAAATGCGCATCTGGTGAATGAAAATTGGTACCGTATATTATTTATATAATAAATATTGCTTGTTTTAATTTGTCTGATAATAGATTTTAATGCTATTTCAATTTTTTAATTCATTCTGGCAAGGTATCAAGGTATTATTTTTCCATATCTGGCCCATCATTACACATAATGTTCAACATGATTCATAATGGAGAAAAGTTATCTTCCAATACAATGGCTGCGATTTTTGGACAGTATTTTGAAGGACAGAACTAATCTATGAAGACCGGGAGCAATGATAAGATAATCACACAAGGCCAAGAGGTGCCGCATTCAATCCCACGTAGTTCTAGATTGAGACATAAAAGTCCAATGTAAGCACGGCTGGTATCAGTACTAAGAACCAGCCATGAAGTCGTGGTGTGTGTACTACGTTTTTCTCTGTCTGTTAATTAGTTTATCTTCTGCGTTGGGTGTTGATGATGCAGACATGGACACTTCCGTCCAATCGTTCATTAAAGAGTTTCAGTCTTTACGTAACCGAGTATCTGTGTTAGAAAGTGTCATTGAAAAACAAACAGAAATAATTCAGGTTCAAAACGATAGAATTGTTAAACTTGAAGCTGTAGTTATGTCGGTGAGCTTTCATGAGGATGACGTGGAGAACTATTCACTTCATGATGTCGACCATGGAACTAACCAGACACGGGACATCGACACTCAATCAAACTCCTTGGAATTAGTTCAACATATTACTAAAATGACTCCACAGGAAGGGAAGCCAAACAGTAATTTTATATCAATACTATAATGTGCATAGTGTATGGACTCATAGAGCAGACTTCCTCATCTACTAAGAAGTATGCTTAATGTTTCCTTATTTGTTGTGATCATGTTATACAAACCCCCATATGAATTATTTTATGTTGAAATTATCTCAGTGTAGATTTCGCACCAAAATCTTTTATTAATCAATTGATCCTTTGGATACATATCCATTAAAACATCTTTCGGCTTTCGAAGATTACAATTAGGTTCAAGCATATCAAAACGTTTTGACTGCCAAAATCTGCAACTATTACTAATGAATTTCCCAGTTCATTCGATACGCAATAGCATGCTATGCTTATGAGGACTATTTTAAAGCGAGGCCAACTACTATCAAAAATGTTGATGCTGCAGGGTTATAACGAATCTCGTTTAAAGTCATCATTTCGCAAATTCTACGGTCGCTATAATGACCTTGTTTGCGATTACAAATTATCACTAAGTCATATGTTGACTGATTTGTTTCATACCCTTTGCTAGACTGTCATTTTCCTACTAGATTTGACTACGGGTAATCCCGTTTACTTTATTTCGACTAAGGGCTCACGGCGGGTGTGACCGGTCAGCAGAGGATGCTTACTCCTCCATGGCAACTGATCCTGCCTTTGCTTTTGTCGGAGGTCCGTGTTGCCCTACAATCGATTTTGTATGTGTGTTTTTTCGGATTATGATTACGTTTGACACAATGTTAAGTTCGTCTTTTTGTATAGACAAATACGTTTCGATTGCGTCATGCTGGTCCCCTTTCACGTCATGAAACACATGCCTTTTTCGATACCAGAACATCATTTGACAATCTATAGCGTGTGTTACTTTGTGATTTTTGTATCTCTTATTTATTTACGTATTTTAAGTAACTTGAACTGGAAAATGTGCTATACCAATTTCTTTTGATAAAGATATAAAATGGCGAAGTAAACAATGTGTTAAACGTGATCATAGTCCCAAAACACAGATAAAAACTCGAGTGTAGGGCAACATGGACCTCCGACAAAAGCGAAGGCAGGATCAGGTATCATGGAGGAGTAAACATCAACTGCTGATCGGTCACACCCGCCTTGAGCCCGTAATAAAGTTAATGGGGTTACCACTCGTCAAATCGAGTACGAAAATTACTGTCTAACAAAGGGATCTCTTTTCACTTTTAATACTATAAACAACGTTTTGGTCTTCTTGATTTAATTTTTTTAAAATGATTTCCGCTATGGATTTATTATTTTTTTTATTTTACATTGTAGCAATATATTCATTTTTAGAATATCAATATGGGTGGCTCAAGCGGTTATATCACCTAATAATGCAGGGGCCCCCTGTTTGATGTCCGATTTTTCCAATTTGATTTTCTCCTTTTCTATAAAAATGTCTATGCATAAAGTGTTCAATAACACATATCAGCTGACTTTACGTTTTCACATGCCACAGAATGGATACATTATATGTTGTTAACTCTAGATCTGAAGAGGTAATTTATACAGGTATAATTAGAGCAGCAAGAAAACAATATTTAAGCAGAGATGAACCTTCCAACACCTTAAATACAGCATTCCTCTAAAGGAAGAACGACTGTTTTCTGTTGATTTATGTAATGGATAAATAACGAGATGGTGTTGAATAGTTCAGAGAAAGCATCGCCACCGAGGGCCGAAGGCCCGAGTTGGGATGCTTTCTCTGAACTATTCAACACCATCGAGTTATTTATCTTACTTAAAATGTTCCCTAATAAAAACCATTCAACTATTCACTTGCTGAAATACAAAGCGAGCACTCAGAACAGTCAGGTGACAAATATGGTCTGTTGCATGGTACCATTCATCTATTCAACAGTAGTACTGTCTATAAAAGGGTCCTCACACGTGCTCTCATCTCATTTCATGATATATGGGAATGGATACAGTTGATGAAATTTTCTTTACACAAATTAAATGTAAAGAAAGTTAGCTACGGTGAGGATATAGATACTGTTCTCAATGATTTTTTGGGGGGGATTTAGAATCTGAGATGAATTCAAATACATTGTGTTCAGCTGAAAATAAACTGTTATTGTGAAATATCTGATGAAGAGTTGTTAATTGATTCAAGTGGAATTTTAAAGTGAGTTCCAAGTAGAAAATATTAGTACCTTTTCCAAAGATAAAAAAGAGAACACAACTAGTATTTTTGTGACACCTGTTTCTGATACATTTGCTCGGACCGCCAGCTAAAGACGAATTACATGTAAGTCAATTGGAATAATCATCATTTCTATAATGTTAAGAACACTAGGTTTGTGAGATTTTATTATAATTCATTCAGAACAACTGCAGCCATTAGAATGTACGCCGCTATTTAATACTTGTCGCTGTAAACAATGAACTGGACCACGAAGCAGCTAATATTGTGTTTTTGGATTATTAGAGCACGTAATTCAATGAACGTGATATAAGCTATTCCGTGCGTGTGTAATTCATGAAAGGTGTTTTGTTGTCTTTGGAATTCAAAATGAAACAAAATGTACTTGCATTTTGTTGTTTTTTCTTATTTGCATGCTTTAAGCCAACAGTTGAATAGTTACAAGTAGCAGTTGAATAGTTATCTATTCAACGGTATTAGCGTTGAATAGTCGAACTATTCAATGACTAAACACAATGGATGACGTCACTGAAATTTTTTAAATACTATGGAATGTAACATGATTAATTTCGATCATTGTATAATTCGACTTACTTGATTTCACTTAACCCCCTCATTTTGCATATATTTTCTCTCCTGTACTGTTAGAGTATCGTGTAAAGGAAATTACTGCAAATTAGCGCTATTCATTGCAAAACAATTTTCATAGAGTAGTGTATATATTGTCAAGATAAGATTGTCAATAATATATGAAAAGACCCCCCAAAAATCCTTTTTGTTGTAAAAAATTATCATCCTACAAATAAGCATTGCCAGTTTTAAATATTAAATTTAACAATTTAGATGCCAAGACAATCTATATTTATAATACAAGTAGTTTACCAATAATATGATACACTTACATTTTTCATTTCTTCACTCAGGGGCAGTAAGACAAGTTGCAGTACAACCGGTAGCATTTTACGCATATATGAGTGGTCACTTAAAAAACCCTGGAGGACTTCACACCCTAATCTTTGACGTCACTAAGACAAACGAAGGCAATGGTTACCACGCACATCTCGGTGCATTCATGGTCCCTAAATCTGGAACCTATTTCTTTTCGTGGACGATGAATCTGGAAGCATCATCCTCTCATTCTACTGAGCTAGTTGTAAACAATCAGCCACATGGTGCGATATTCCATCGTTCCAGTCATGAAGAGCGTAATAGTGATACGGGGAACCTTATCTTAAACCTGAACGGACAAGACGAAGTGTTCATCAGAACAAGAGGTGATGGAAATTATGGAATGATTGTCAGTGATGCATATGGGAGGACAAGCTTCTCTGGATTTCTTATTGAATAACAAGGTTAAGTAAATCCAGGAGATACTTGCAATTTCCTCTGTAAATTAAGGAGATACCAGTTGCACTTTGTTGTTTAATAAAGATGCACAATTGTAACCGGATTTTGATTTAACCATGTATCTTTCCGCCTCCAATATTATCATAGTGCGGTATGAAATAGTGATGATCAAGAACGGTGATTAATCCAAATGGTATACACAATGAGAGGGTTGTGCAAACAGAAATTAGCAGAGTTGGATCTAGGTGCCCTGGAGAAGAACGTGGACTCCTACGTTGCTATATTTCAATTTTAATTCTAACAGTCACGTTTAAAGGCAGCACTTTGCAAAGTCTATGGTCGTTATTATATAGCGATTTAGTATGTCAGTATGGCCTATCATTGTTTGAGATGCAGTCTGATATATATCGTAGCAATTGTTAAGCCGTTTTTCATGAAACTATTTGACTACGGATTACCCTGTTTATTTGATCAAAACAAAGAGCTCACGGCGGGTGTCAACAAGAGATGCTTTCTTCTCCTAGGCACCTGATCCCACCTCTGATGTGTCCAAGAGCCCGTGTTTGCCCAACTCTTCTGTTTTATATTTGGGACTTACGAGATTAATCGTTCTTTGCTATCGTTGCCTTAATATTGCATGCATCATACAGGACCATTGTATTCTGCTAGAAAAGGATAAAAAAAGGGTCTACATATCAGAATTCTGCACATTTTAAAATGCGCCAAATCGAACTATGACAAAATTAAGAGTGGCGTTTCTCATACAAATCACGCTGCTAAAAGATCAATTCAAATTTGAATAATCTGAATAACTATCGAATATGTATTTCAGCTGGTGGACAGTATGCCATTATGAGTATGGAGAAGGACAACAAAAATATACTTGATGGCACGTCGTCCAGTATAAAAAGGTGCCACTTTGTTGTGTCTCTTAGGGGCACATGCTCTGATAGATCGATTGGTGCCCATCGGATTGTAGTGCGGGACATCAATAATATGTCATTCATTGTGTCAGATGACAACCAGTTTTCGTATAAGAATGACTTTACTCTAATTAAGAATTGTCAAGTCTCCTTACAAAAGGTTCATGACGATGTATTTACATACTCCATGTGTTCCATTTCTAAATGTTCTTAAAAAATTGTAAAACATGTAGTGTTCTTATCACAGGAAATTCATTTACAAGCAATATGTTATTCCAAGACTGGTGAAAATCTGACGTGCACATCGTGCAATGTTGTCTACGGGATTGAATGTAACCTGTGTGTGCTCATATATGTCGGGCAAACCAAGGGGTCTTTAAAGAAAGGTATGTCAGGCCATATATTTGAGACTAATAACGGAGGTCATCAACTTCTTTATAAACGCTTTAACTCCCCCGACCATTCCATCTTATCTATGAAATTGAGAATCATAGAAAAATATATCGTCACACCAATAGTCCAACATTAAGTGCACCTTTCTGTAGACAACGAGAAGAATACTGGATTAGGAAACTAGACATTGCTTTTCCGTATGGGTGCAACAGCAATATTGGAAGCATAGGGATTATTTCCAGCCCACTGTCACATTCACATTCCATCATTTTGTTTTACCCTTTTGTGTACCCCGTAAAATGTTGTACCCGTTGTGTACCTCAGTCACTTCACCAGAACAGGTATGTGGTGAGCGAAATTCTTTTGTGTAAAACTCGACATGCTTCGCTACTTGCATGGCAGTCGAGCGCAGGCATTCATTACTGAAAGACATGTTTCTAGATTCGCCTTGTTAGATACCATATAAACAGAAATCTTAGCGAGGATGTAATTTTGGCATTATTAACGAGGGCTTTGTGATCGCTAAAATTAGATATTGCAAACAATTCATACAAAGGCATTGGTACAGCGTTCCGAAGTAATATATTGCAAAATCGCTAAAATTATTTACCGCTAAAATAAAATACTACCTTTTTATGGGGAAAACGCTAAATTTCCGTCTCGCTAAAAATTCTACTTATACGGCATTGTATTCTTTCGGCATCTTCTACAACTTAGATTCACTTATTGGGTGCTATTGGGGTGAGTTTTATCTTTGTATTACATGTGTAAATACATGTACGTTGTACTGAATGTTCAGTGTATTATTCTTTGTAAAATTAGTGTATTACGGTTTATTCATTTAAATGCTAGTATGTATTATGGAATACGTTCGATATCCATTTAAACAGTTAAAGTACCGGTACGATTCTGTGTGTATATTTATCACATGTTTATTCCTTTATCCCGTGGATATCACTCATAACATAAATTCTAATTATTACACTGTGTTTTCCTACGCCGACTGGTCGATTGTGACGTCACAAACGTACGTAAAATTTACGTCGTTTGTTTACAAACATACCGTCTCTTCCGACAGACTAGATACAAAACAGTGGTAAACATTAAAGAATGAAATATTACTATTGTGAAAGTATTTTATACTTTGTTTAAATTCATGCAGCAATTGAAAATAATTCTGCTCTTACAATGATTTGTTTGTGTATTGTTGTAGCACTCTTTCTTAATGCATACTTGTGACATTGCGTACTAGCGACATGGCTACATATTTCAATGTATGCAGAAAGAAAACAGAAAAGAGGGGTATATAACATGTGATAAAAAGAAACTCCCATGGGTTGTGGTGAAATATAATTTATATCCAACTCGTTGTGTTTTCTATCCCCTCGCCAAGGCTCGGGATAGAAAACTCACAACTGTTGGATATAAATCATATCAAACCACAACCCATGGGAGATCCTATATATATTGCGGTTTACTAGTATTTAGAGTGTTGAGTGGCTGTCTCGTATATACAGTGTGCAGATTATGCCATTTGCGCATTATTTGAATACGGGTAATCCCGTTTACTTTATTTCGACTAAGGGCTCACGGCGGGTGTTACCGGTCAGCAGAGGATACTTACTCCTCCATGGCACCTGATCCTACCTTTGCTTTTGTCGGAGGTCCGTGTTGCCCTACACTCGATTTTATATATGGTTTTTGGATTACGATTACGTTTGACACAATGTTAACTTCGCCTTTTTGTATGTATTCTTCATCATAGAGACAGTAATTAATGATCATGTTGCATTCCATTTGTCATAACAACATTGTAAATATGTATGTTTGTTATCATTAGGCTCTTGTATATAGCCGACCATATAACGGAACTGTCATTCTTGGGCGGAGGCCTAAGGAATTTCACCGATTACATAACAGTGATTGGAAAGGACATTTGAGAAACGCTAACACTGATTTTGTATATGTACAGTATATCTTACATTTTGTAAATAGTCAAATGAGTAAAGTATAAACAATATCTATTTTATATCAAATACAAATATTGTAAAAGTATTCACACTAAGGCGATACTCGGCCATTTGTTACAGTCTGGTTTTTATTCAGAATGTCCTTGATTGATTATTTGTTGTTTTACGTCCCACTGGAGAATATTTCACTCAACTGGAAACGTCACCAATAGAATTTCCTTGAGAGAAGAATATTTATTAATGGACAAACACCACCACGTATGATTAATTTTAACTTGACCCCTTCGCTATTTAGTTGAGCAACAAGGTGGTCGGAATGAAGGTTTTATTTTGAATATGTAAACACGAACACTAAGGTTCAATCTCTCAACCAAGAGTTTGAGTATCTGCGTAGCTGAGTGTCTGTATTACAAGTAAAGGCAAATATAACGAACAGTGATCAATCTCGTAAGTCTCAAATATAATACAAAAAACATCATTTGGGCAAATACGGATCCCTGGACACACCAGAGGTTGGATCAGGTGCCTAGGAGGAGTAAAGGAAGTAACATTGGAGAAAAAACTGAAACTAGTGAACTTATAATTGTTCATGAAAAAATATTAGGGCTTTCCAAACAACATTTTCCTTGGTTTTTCAATCATAAATCAATCAATAGCTACTGAAACTGATATTAACTAAATTTATTGAAAACAAAATTTGTTTTTTTTAAACATGAAACAGACGCGGGCACCCATCCAATTACTAACCATGGACAATATTGCATAACTTATATTAAACATTCAACCGTAATAAATCACCAGATGGCAGGGAGAAGCTTGTTAAAGATACCCGGATATAATTTGATTCGGGCTCAATGTACTGTATGATCTAAGCTAGGAAATATTTATTTTCTTACTATAGGCCCGGTGGAATTGTGTAAAAATTGGAGAAAAAAAAGCTAGAATTGCTACATGTGGCCTGCAAATATGAAATAGGAGTGATGGTGGTGTTTTGGTGGGTCAGAACTGGTTTTAATTGAAGCTTCCAAACTACGGGAAGTAGCGATCAGCTTCATCAATCTCTCGATCATGGGAACACCATGCACCATGTGGTTGTAGAACAAATGAATGCCAGTGAGACTAGACTCAGTATACATTCAAGAGGTCATGGAAGTGTGTTTATATATCATTAAATTGTGATGGATTTAGCGGAAAGGTGTTGTGTTGATGAAATATTGTATCCTGCACTTGAAATGGCCGCGGCTGGAATTGTCTCTAACGTGGTTGTCAATTAATATATCACACTACAAAAATATTTCAAGATGTATTCTAATACAATTGTTTTAGTTGAAGGCAGTTTGGAACAGCTGTTTATTAGTACAGACTGGATTAATTACGCAATGGAGAGGCAGTCATTAATTCACACATTGAATTGGAATGCATGTGACCGTGTTTTGCAGATCATATTACAGTGGAATTTAATTATACAACTATACAAATCAGGTAAGTTTGTTGAATTGTTTATTTGTTTACTTTTTTCCATTTTAATCACAATGTGTATGAGGATCCGCGGTAGAATAAAATCTCAGTATCCCTTGTCTGTCGTAAAAAGCGACTAAATAGGTGCAGTTTAGGGGCTGTCCTAGCGATGAGGCCGCAATAACCGAGATGTCCCAAATGGAATACAAAACAAGAGTCGAGCAAACACAGATACCGGATACACCAGAGGAAGGATGTAAAGGCAAAGATAACGAACAGTGATCTCAAAATCTTGGTAAATCCTTGGAAATTATACAAAAAACAAGAGATATGGCAATCACGGACCCCTGACACAACCAGAGGTGGATCATGGTGCTAGGAGGAGTAAGCATCCCCTAGTGACCGGTCACACCCGCCATGTTTTGTTCAAGCCCATAGTCTGTATCAGGTAAAAGCGGAAACAGTAACCGTAGTCAAAAAGTCAATGTCGTGAAAACTGCTTAACAATAGTTATCTAGAAAAACATTCCAGACAGCATTCTCGGACTCAATGAATTAGGTCATATTTGGTAAACTAAATTGTAGGTATTAACGACCATAGAACTTACGAAAATGCGCCTTAAACGTGACATGTGATACAACCCTGCAACAAACAACTCGATCTGTAAGTAGCTTGCCTCGATTCAAAAAACTGATTATACGCAGAACCAAGCAGACATCGGAAGACTCGTGATTCACTTTGTTTCTTAGTTCGTTGGGATATATTGAAGTCGACATATGGAAAATGCGAAATAATTGTTATTGAGATAGATAAAACGTCATCAATATAGCGAAATGTCGAGCTATTAAAGGCGACCGCTGGAGATTGTTCTTCTTTTAAAAATGGAGATGCTTTTGATGAATTTCAAATGCGAAAGAAAAATGATAGTTGTATAAAATAAATGAAACGTGCATTTATATCATATGATCTAGCTTTTCTTTTCCTATTGAAATATCAATCTTATGCACTTAAAAATTCAGACTCCTGTTGAATAATAAAGAAGCATCAGGCCAATTAATACTGTGCGTTTTATATCAAACAAACAATCGTCAAATTATATCGAATATGTTGAATTATAAAGGCCACCGGCTTAGAGATTTCTTCTTTCATGTAGAAGCTTTGTTTACCATGATTTCTGCCATAAGAAATTAAAAATAGGTCAGCTAATAAAGTAGGACAGAAGTTAAGTGCCCAATTGAATCTTAAACAGACTGTGTGGAAGGACCTGATTGCCTCGAAAGACTACAAAGATATTTGTCAAATCGGAGGAGGAACTCTTTGCATTGTTTTATTTTATTTAACTAATAGTACTTGTAGAGAAATCAGGATGGAGTTTAACTAAAAGATATGATCTTTTTTCTAATAGAATAAAACGATGGTGCCACCCCTCACAAATCGATGCAACTGTAGTGATATAAAGAATATCCTTACCCTTTTTTCCATTTCTTTTGTTTTAACTATTAAGCACGAAAGAACAAAATAAACTAAGTCCCCAAGATATAATGTAAGTTATAATAGCAAAAGCACTCCTTCGCAATACTGCCGTCCCCCATTTGTTCATATTCACACAACCTACTTTTTTTAGTCGAATGCAGAAACAAGAATGGTCGTACATATGTTCTAGATATAATAAGTGGTTGAAAAGATCATATTTTTTGGCATTTCTGAAGTTGTTGTTTGTTTTAAGGATAACTGATGAAAAGGTTCTGTTGTATGAATTTCAAATGTTACAGTACTTATGAAGTTCTTTTAGATTTTGTTTTTTTAGAATCCACAATTGGTGTTTTGATGTTTTAATCAAACCACTTTGTCTTGACACTTTACTTGGAAGTCATTTATGTATGTTTCATCGCAACTATCATTTCTGACAACAATAAGCATTTAGCACTTATTCCTGAAGTTCCATTTGCCGACTATGATTTAAACCCACATGCTCACCGAAAATGTCTACATAAGATTCAATAACAAGTGCAGTAAAGACAGGGGGCTGGATCCGGTTGTCTCACTGTGACTCGCTAATCAATAATATCATTGAATCTACTATAATTACAATTTCACTCTCTATTACAACGCATAAAATGTTAATACTATAACTCCATATCCATCAAAACTAATAAATAATCGCAGTGACTTTATGTCCTGGCTACAACAAGAGGGTTTTGGGATTCCACGTGTAGCTGTACCGTGTAATGTTTCTATATAATGCTCGTAGTCACCAGTTAGACGTGATATTAAATGTGTTATGTGTAAAAGCTGACGCATGAGTTGAAGGATTTCGTCTTAATTTGAAGAAAAAAGGACAAGCTAGGCGAAAGTAGAGAGTACGATTATACCAAATGTGGTAGTAATAACCAAGTTCGTTTAAAATAGACAGTTGTAGTAAATTGAGCCTTACAGACAAAAACAATAATTTTAACAGCTTGTTGGCTGGAACCAGGAACGATATTCCTCATGTAACCTAGTTCGTAAATTTATGTTGATTCATTCCCGGTTACGAAACACAGAAGGATTAAGATGGGTGCACACGGATCCACATTGGGCCTATCCATATGTCTAATACGGGATTTCAATATTCTATTATACTTTTGATCCATTCTGATAGAGTAATTCAAGTTCTTTTTTCATTTATTGACGCGATCGTCTGGGGGCATATTCGAAATTTATCAACTTTCACTCTTTAAATTAACTGCATAAAAGTCCTATGAGTATTATTACTTCGAGAGTGAATGGAAGTTGTACAAAGAACTATTTGAGTCTTAAAATTAATATATTAAAACTCTAACTTATTACTATTGAAGTGAATTGATATATATTGATTTAAGCCTGGAATATGTAATCCATCATGTTTTCGATGAACCACATTTATTCACATGAAACTATATAGGCAAATCAATATTGACTCTGATCTTTCGATCAGTATTTTGTAGAATGCGTTTCAGTAGATCCTCTGATCACGTTCGTGCAAGATTCTTGGTTTAGAAATACCCAAATGGTGGACCTTGACCTTTGATCATTACATTGACCTAAAAATCAGTAGGTTTCATACTTTTTCAAATGGGCAACATTTGTGGAAGGTTTGAATTGATCCTCTGGTGTCTTCTAGCTTGTTCACGTGTTTTTAGCAGTACCAATAGTGAGTCTTGACTTTTGACTCTTGACCTTTGAAAATCTTAAATTATGGTCATTAATCTCTCCATAGGTAAATTTTATGGAAGATTTTTAGTGATCATCTGATGAATTTGCCATTGACGTTTTCTTATCTTCCTTGTTGACAGAGATTTTTAACAAGTAGTAATAGTATGGTGAGCCTGGTTGTAGCACCTTTTGAAACCTGCATAGAATCCATTGAATTAAAACTATCAATAGATAATAGGTACATTTCCTCTCTACCATGGGAAACATGTGCAAGATATATGATGATCCTCGGATATGTTCAGAGAGGTTGTGTAATTACCCTGCTTTCTACATGTATCTTGTTCACAGACACACATACAGGCTATGACTGCGGAGCAGATAGGCCTTGAACTAATATTATATACCTCTCAGAACTAGTTTAATGTACTCTTTTTGAAGAGGAGTAAAAATTCTATTAAAGTACTACTTTTTTGCCATGGATATAAAAACTTAATTCTATTTATAGTTTATCTTAGGTGTTTGTAACTCTATGTTTTGAACATTTATTAAACGTTGCTTACTTTTAAGAAGATGTTTAAATATGAACAATCAACTGAAATAACGCTCCAAATTCTTTAAGTTTCGTAAGCAGAGCTTAGAGCATGCCAAAGAAAAAAAACAAATTCTAATCAGTTCATTTACAAAATATGTTCTTTATATTTAAAATATTGTAAGCTCGCCCTAGGTTTTAAGGTATCGCGATATTGTTTTTTTCGAGAAATCCCATCCAGAAGTTAGTGGCGGGTTTCATTGGGTACTATATGGAGGACTACAAAATAGTTTGAACATTTAATGTCTATGACTTTTCTCATGTTTAGTTAACACTCCGGGGGTAAGTAGGAATATTGCTCCAAGACCAATGGACATGTCTCTTGGTTATCAATTACAGAATTCCTTAGGGCTTTTGTCTGGGTTGTATATTTTTCATGAATGGAAATATGTGTTTTATTCAATGCATGTAATGCTCATTTCAATCTGACAGGAAATAAAGGTACTATAAAAAATCAAGAGACTCCTATGGGCCCACAATCGCTCACACTGAGTGACCTTGGCCTCCTCGCACTCTATACTCAGGAAGGTTAGCCTTTTAATCCATAAAGGGTATAAATGTTGTCTTTTGCGAGTGCTGCGTCATTGAGAAGATTTTTATTATTAATATATCCTCAAACGTAAAAGACTTTGATCCCCATGATTGGTAGCCCCACCATTACCCTGGGGTCATGATTTGCTTTATCAAATTAATTTCCACTATTCAGCGAAGCTTTCATTATAAATTTTCAGCTTTTCCTGGTGAAGTGGTCTTTTGAGAAAGATTTTTAAAGATAACTGGTCTTTCCCCCCTCCCGCTATTATAATCATGTGGTTTAAAACTTTGATCCCCTATTGGGGCCCCATCGTACCTCGGGGGGTCCATGATTGATAAACTTAGAATCTCCTCTATATCAGGGAAGGCTGTCATATGAATTTCAGCTTTTATGAGTTTCCAGTTTGAGTTCTTGTTTTGAGAAGATTTTTAACATATTATATCGGCCTATTATGATCATATGTTAATACTTTGATCACCCCTATTTGTGGCCCATCGTACCCCCGGAGGGTTATTTGATTTGAATAAAACTTGGAATCTCCTATATATCGAGAAAGATCCCTCCAGTATAAATCTCAGCACTTTTCCTGGCCGCAGTGGTTTCTTGAAGAAGAAAATGGGAGTTTTTAAAATTTCCTATAATGTAATTTAATCCATATATAGAAACTTTGAGCACCCCTTACTGTGGCCCCATCGTACCCCCGGCGGGTCTATGCTTTGAAATCGAACATTGAATTCTCCTACCTCAATCAGAAAGCTTCCATATAAATACTCAGATATTCACCTTGACTGTTGTCTATGTGGTTCTGAGAACAAAGATTTTAAAGATTTTCCCCTATATAATCATATGAAAACTTTGATCCCTCTATTGTCGAGCTTCCCCATCTATCCCCCCAGGTGCAATAGGCCATCTCTTTGCTGCTCAATTTTCTTCTCTTG
>CAJDSM010140059.1:0-11491 GCA_903981925.1 Ostrea lurida | reverse complement strand
ACCGTCCAGGCCTGTGGGCCTCTTGTTTAAATTTCCAATGCAACCAGCATGTGCAGTGACAATTAATTACCAAAGTTCAAAGACAGACATTGCGTAAAATCAGCTTACAAGCAAACCCCGTCCTTTTCACGCGTTCAGTTATATGTAGCATTTCCCAGGTTTTTTGATTTACGAAGAATATATTGTTTACGAAGGAGTTGTCAGCGAACTTTCCCCTGATGTTGCAACTTTCTTTAGTTTATTTCATTGGTCAATTTATATACCCAGGTAGGCGGTTCTGTCAAAGTTGAGACGTGTGAGTTTGCATTAGAAATCATTCTACCAAAATTCTTTGAAAAATTAAGTTTGTTAACTTTCTGCTTAGGAACTTTGTTAATTCAGGTATACTAAACCTGTCTTTGTGAAACTCTTGTTTTTATACATTCTGCTGATATTTGGACTTTAATAAATTACATGGTGGGGAATCTTAATTAACTTTTTAGACTACATTTTCGGATTTCTGTGTGTACCTTTATTATTAATTATGAATGACGAATTTGGATTCTTTACTTCCCCAAACCATACCATCGTAGAGATGACAGCAGACGGCCACCACAACTGACTATCGCATAACCTCACCCAGCGCTCACATACCAGCTAAGTGTGAACCTTTCCACGGCTTTAACAGTGAGAATGCGGAAAATTTGATTCGTTCTGTACGTACTATCGCTGCATTCCACTTGCATTTGAAGGGACCGTCTTTAGTGTGGTTTACCGCGTTACATTCCAATAATAAAATTTTCTGCTCAGTCTTGCAGGAAGCTTTTAGGAACCGATATATTTCCAAAGGCATTTGTGACCCATCCATAATAGCCGAGTCGGCAATTTTTGACTCGCTGAGCCTTCTGCCACACATGCCGTTGAAATAGAATCTTTCCATAGTGCTGTGGTTAAAAAGGGTTCCAGGCTAGGAAAACCAGAGTGGGAGTTAACATCGAAGTTCATAAATGGTCTTCCTCAGCAGCTGGCATTTTTCGTCAGGGCAGCCAACCCTAAGTGCCTTCAAGGTGCTTTCCAGCAAGCAAAGCTGGGAGAGGCCTATGGCTACAGGACAAACACACCCGATTTCACCTGTTCCGCAGCAAAACTTGACACCAGGGAAACCAGTGATCCAAAAATAGCGGGCCTAATAGAAGAGAATGGACCTTATCGAAGCCAAGGACACTCGGGGCCCTTCCAAAAATAGTTCCGAACGGGAGCGTAAACCATTACAATGCTACCAATGTCGCGGGAATGGACACCACAAGACCGTATGCTTATGGACCGGAAACGGAACATCTAACCCGTCGACAAAATGCCAAATTAACGGACACAGTGCGGCGGCTTGTAAAAAACTTCTGGGAAACTAAAATCGCCCAAGCTGGATTCGACGGCACCAGTCCAGGGCGATAGCCAAAGTGCCGTGCAAAAAGAAAAATGTGAACTTGTATATAGTGATTGTGATTCTTTAGATGAACTTAATGGTGAATTTATGTATATGGATATTTTGGCTAATTTTTCTTTTCAAAACAAAACTTTACTGACTGATTGTCTCTGTGACAATCGTGATATATTTGTAACAAAGGAAAACCCAGACATCGGCGTCACAAATGTAGTTCTAGAACACCAAATTCATCAGAAGCACAACCCAAACATCAACGGCAAAAAGGAGGTTTTACGACATCAGCTGGATGAATTGCTCCGTCAACATATCATTGCTCCTGTGAACGAATCAGAAAATGTACCTATCACTAGTCCGATAGTATTAGTGTCCAAACCAACAAAGCCCAAAGGTAAATTCACCAATTTGACAAAGGAGCAATGCCTGTCGTATGTTGTATACTTGTAATTATCAGGTTTCTAAAATTATAATTGGTTTTGAATAATTGTTTTAAATGAATTCTACATTTCACATTTCTTTTATTTGGCTTACCAGGCTGCTAAAATAAAGCACCTGTTTCGACTCCGTCTTAGGGAGCAGCCTGTCACATCACAGGACTTTCTCAGCTATCACCTTTATCTTTAATCTGCTGAGTTTGACAAATTCTATTCCATCTAGTTAATGTTTGATGTTGGTCAAGGTAATTAACTTTCAATAATTAATTTTAGCTTGCTTACAAGTAATTTGATTGCGAGCTGAAAAATACGATTGAGCAACATCAAACTTATTTTGGATAATCTAACTTGCTTCTTTGTACGTGCGCCTAAATGACGTCACATTATTGCATTTGACGTTATGTTTCCGGACTTTTGTTGCTACGAAAATTGCGAAATTCGTCCCGCCTCATTCAAAAATGCACTTAATTTTATGCTCAGCAAGTTATTCATACACACAAAGTTAAAATAACCAATTTTTTAAAATTTAAATTATATTGAGGGAAATGAGAGCTAATTTTTGACGCTGTGTTTATTATTCGATATTTAATCTAACTAATGGTACAGTTTTTTACGTCTAATATCCACGAATTCCGCTCGTCGAATTATAAAGCCGTAAACTGGCACAAGTTAGATTATATCGTATTAACAATAAGTCAAAATAAGTGCTGCATTCCTTAAATCTAAACAATAGAGGTCTTATGTGTAATAGGAAATATAGCTAGGTTGTTATCTGCTATGAAATACAGGGTTGTCCCATGATCTTCAAAAATTTTACCTCAAAGGTTACAATAAATAACGAACCATGAGGGATATTGAATCATACAGACACTGATTTTCCTTATATCTCTACTCTTTGTCGTTCTCTTAGTTAAAAATATAGCCGGTCGTTTTTTACAAAAACTGCAAATACCACGCTCATGACGTCAAAGTCTTTCTGTAAAACATCAACATTGGATAGCATGAAAAACCAACTTCCTAATTTGTTTTTTTTAACCCGCTATTTATTTATTTTTTTGGTCAAGGAGTTTCAAATGCTTTTTGGTGGTGAAAATACCTTGTACCATCCCTCGAATATTAAACTGTAATCAAGGGTATTTTCAATCATCTTGAACCTTTTTTTTGCACTTCAAAGAATAACATTCCCTAGCCATTGAATCAAAACTGTCTTCTCAATTATTGTTTATTAGAATATTAGCAGATAATTTTAGATAAAAAATTGATTTGCTTCATGACTCTTACAGAAAAGTTTTTGAATAATGCAAAAATACTGGTCTTCCTTGCTACTAGAACCAACTAATACGCCTTACAGGTGTACTGTTGAACCTTTTTACATTGCAACAAGGATAAGCTCATAATTTACGGTTCTACTAATGTGGTTATATACTAGTAATTACATGCAGTGAAAGTAAATAATGATATCCATTTAAGGGTTGTGGTATTTGCACGTGATCTTACGTAGCGCCCGATTCCTCATTGGTTGAAACACACTTTTAAGAATGTGGGGGGCATTTTTCTGATCCAACGTCCACACATGACAACCAATTCCATCAAGCCTAAAAAACGGACATCTGTTTTATTTTTAAATGATAAGAACATACAATCTTATATTTTTTTCGGGTGATATGCAGGTCATCCACCCGAGATTTAGACGGTAAAACTTTTCATCAATGCGCTTCGCGCATTGATGAGTGGGTAACCGAGAGTCTAAAATTCCGGTAATACCTGCAATCACCCGAAAAATAAATATCCAATCAAGATAGATGCCTGATAATCTCCTTCTCTTTTGTGGATATTTTTAGTTATAAAATGTTGAATAATTGTTTCTCATTTGAGACTAAGATGAACTCCACTGATTTTGACTACATAGTACCATTGCAATTTTTAACCCCCCAAATAAAAATCTAACTATCTATCTAATGTTTGAAAACTCGATTAGCTCACAATGTACATGACAAATTTGTGTTTAATTAATTACTTATATACAAAAAAGAATTTTTTTAGAAATCAATCTCCTTCCGAATGTTAAGTTGCTTTTTTATTCTCAAATTTAATTCATATATTTAAAACTTTCTGAGAACACTTTTTCATGATATATGCTTACAACATGGCTTTGAATTGAAGCTGGTGGTGTGTGTGTGTTGGTGGTTGTGGGGGGGGTATATACAAATGATAATATTTATCTGTGAACGAAAGCAAATTGTAAGTAACAGGTTTTAGATATAAGTTATAGATATAATGCCCAATGAAATGTGGTGTAATCCAATCGTAACCAAGGCGATCCCGAGATAAAAAAAAAAAATAAAAAAAAGATTCGAAGCAACCCGTTAAAAAACAAGAGCCCACAGGCCTTGACGGTCACTCTGAGCTATCATAGCCAACACAGGGAGTCTCATGTTTTGCATTTTAATAAGTCATATATACGGAGTCTTTTATATAAATGTTAATTCATCTTTCAAAAATAATGCAATATGGTTTCCTTTCATATACAAAGAAGATTATCATTTCCAATTCATCAATTCAATGAAATCTAAGTGTCACAAGATATTCAAGGATCTTAAATGCAAAACCTACTACTTTAATGTTCCAGTGAGCTTGCCTTTAGGACCCAAATTTCGATAAGAAATCATCTCATCGTCTGCAATGAATAGTATGGATTCCATGTTACTAATGATATAAAGTTGACTCTAGTAGAAAGGATAATGCTTACTAGAACCGGGAACCCATATTGCTGACTTTTGATGTCAAGTGCACTGACCTTTTGACCTTTTTTTGTGAACCGACCCAAATTTCAAATAGGAACATTCATCCATGAAGTACTCCATATGTATGATAACAGTAGACTCTAGGCAGAATGAATAATGCTTTAACTTAACCCAGAACACAATATCGTTACTTTGCGATGTCCAGTGTGCTTGACCTTTGCCCTTTAAATTTGACCCCAAATTCCAAATAGGAAACACCTTTCCATGGGTAGATCATTGCACGATATGGTGAGGCTAAACACTAAAAGGGTCTGGGAACTATTCTGTCTAACAGACGGGATGGACAGACCACCGATTCCATTATAACAACAAACTCCACCCCCCCTCCCGACTACTTGTTTGCAGGGGGGTATAATTTATAATATATAAAGGCCTCCCTGCTCTCACTCTATATATTTCATTTAGTTTTCACATTTTTAAAATAAATAGCATTGAAAATTAAGATGCTTTTCAAATGTTTATACAATATAAACAACTATTGTACCCTAAGTGTTTCGGTCCTGCTCACCCTCCCTCACTGGGGTCAGACCCCTAACCCGGGCATATCACCTACATTTACAATTTTGGTATTGGCCTGTTTACCTGTCTCTCAGTCATGCACTATGCATTTGGGTTTTCTCTCAGACATGTGCGGTTTGTAGAGAAGAAGATTTTTTGAAAATTGGTCAACTTTTGGGAAGTTTTTGCCCTACCTTTCCCCAGCCCCAGGTTGGGATTGCAAAAGAAGACCTGAAATATTTACTAATGTTGAATAGGATAGGTTCCTTCACCTTGAGTCCAAAGAAATGTGATAATTGCTTCAAATACTTTACATACAATGTTACGGGTGGCTAAATTTTTTTTTCTCACTTATGGCTGGTCTTCAACTTTTGTGACGGACGAAAAAGGAATTTTTTCTGGAAACCCTGTGGATTTTAATTAAACCAAGAGAAGTATTAACAAAATTGTTCAATTCATTGTTCATATCCTTCAGATATCATTTCAATGATAGCCACCAATCTTGAAGACTTTGCCGTTCCCTTCTGCTCCAGTTGTCTTGGGGTTAACAGAACCCTCCTCCCGACTAAATCCACTTTCTATTCTTTATTATCTCTTAGTTACCTCTTCTCTATCTCTTCTTTGTTCTCCTCTTTTTCCTTTACATCTTTCATCCAACCTTCTTCCTGGTGATCCCGATATTGCTCGTGTATCTTTTCTTCCATTCTCTCTTTTACTTTCGTGGTATACTAAGATTTTTAATCAATCTTTCTTGTTCGTGTAAAGGCCTTCCTGTTCTAATCATCATCAGTATCTGCAAATTGGCCATTTTGGGTTTTTCTCGTCAGACCATGGTGTGGTGGGTTGTTAAAGAAGTTTAATTCTTAAGCCATATCTCTTTAGAGATAAATTTTGATGGTTCACTTTTTTATTTGGCGCAGAATGTTTTGCATTCCGCTACAACTTCAAACCACAGCTGCATAGCCATTGGTGCACTAAGAACTTGATTTCTTGAAGATCCCTTCATGGGATTGCAAGGACCCCTTGAAACATGTTTATACCAGATTCATATCTTCCTGATGGTCCCTCTATATGTTGCCTTCTTCCATAAGATGGGTTGCTTTCAATTATACCCCTACAAATTTTAAAGTCGAATAAGCGACATTTCGGATGAACTAAGTAAGAGTGGGTCCAATATCTATACAAGTTTAAAAGCATGAAGGTCGTAAAGAAATGTATAGCAATTGGTGTAACCGGAAACTGTGTTAGGTGGGAGTACGGACGGAAAAGGAGCGGTACGAGATATTGGTTATAATCTTGTAATTGCCAGGGGGATTTGTCTGATTTCGGACGTTTCGGACGACTCGTGACAAAGGTATCGATTAAAATAGATGGGTACGGGAGAGTCGGAGGACCTAAATTGCATAAATAGGCTTCACGCACGGCTTGAGATGTTAAACCTCAGGTGACCCTAGAAAATGCAATGCCGTGTTGAAATGAATGGATTATTCAGATACATGTTTCGTATAATATTCAACAAGTCAGAGAAATACAATGCAGGCCTAGTGATATAAATATGTATTCTCCGCATAAACTCTAAAAAACTTCATCATAATGCAATCTTTCATAAAAAAGAGCATTGGAACATTAGAATGGTCCCTTAGAAAGGTGCCTTAGGACATGAAAAATGTGACCCACGGAACCATAACCTTATAAAAAATGTACTGAAGGAAATTGTACATGATTCAATCTGCGAAACAGATTGAAAGATTGCATTTAATTGAAATGTACCAGTTATGGGGAAAAAATTGGAGTTTTTTAACTTTTCCCCCAACTACAAATATCAACCTAATCCCTCATGGGAATCGGCTCCAAAAAGTAATCAATGATACAGTTTTTAGACTTATAAACATAAACTGTGAAATTTCATTTTGGTTATTGGAAAAAAGTGTGTAGAAATCGTTGTAATGTCCTTTTTAACATAAGTGAAACCCCGCCATTCAAAAATTCAAATTAATGTAAATACCGGAGTAATATAGATATGGACTTGAAATTGGACAACATGATAAAGTGACATCTAAACCTACGATATTTTGAAAAAGAAAAATTCAATAAAAATTTAGAATTTTTTTTATAACACCTCACTCCCCCCCTTTTTGTAACTTCTCCGGTGGTCCCTAAAAGTACCTTAAAGAAATCAAAAATTGTGAACCACGGGACCAAAATTTTTTTTAAATGTACTGGAATAGACTAATTCAAAATTGGTGAGGATAGCAATTCAAATGAAAAAGTTTATGGGGAAACTTTGTTTTCACATTTTCCCCCCAAAACCGCCAATCCCTTTCAGGATCAGCAACCAAATACCTTTTCAAACTGAAAGATCATGACATGTACATGTAATGTGTGAAATCCTAAAGACAACGTGTGAACACTTTTAGTAAGAAACCGAGCACAAAACAATTGCAATTTAACATTAAAATTCCCATATCCAAAACTCACGATTCTATTAGAACCTGGAAGTAGATGCGTGTATCGAAACCAAAACGTGCACTAGCATGCTATTAGCCAAACCTTTAATAACTCTTCACAATTGGTGAAAGTCTATTAAAAAATTAAATTACTTTATCGGTAGATTGGTTAGTGATTTTTTTCTGAAAAGCTCACTAGCCTTGACCACAGGCTTTTTTTCTGTCTGAAAAGGTTTTTGCGCAGCTTAATAAGGCGTAGGATACAACCTTTGTAGGAAGAATAGAGGAGGTATAATGGGTTTCGTTCTGTAGAGTATGAACCAATGTGTAATTTGGGGATCTAATTGTTTAGACAAGTAACTGAGATTATGTGACTAAACATAAACCTAAAGATTTCAATTCATTTAAAAGTTTGGATCAAAAATTGTTAGATGGTGTTTTTGGTTTTGTTATTGTTGTTGAATGTTCCTCTTGCTCATAATGAAGATTACTATTTATGTTTTCTTTTGAATTATTGCTTATTCTTCTGCGATCTTGTTTTCTATGTTATTTAAGAATCTAGTCTTAATATTATGTTTTATTTTCCTATGTACATTATTTAAAAATTACTATTGTCCTAGTGAATGTTTTTACAATATGTTAACATTTTTTTGATTTTCTTTAATGTTGGATCTTTTTTTTTAGTAGACTAATATTTTTTTTTTTTACTTTTTTTTCTTTAAAATTAGTGTCCTTTCTTTTCCCCGTCAACCTAGAAATATAAAAAATTAAAAATAGAATATTATCAAAAAAGGTACGGGGGTGTATAATTTCAACCAATTCTTACGGAAATATAGTTTCATTTAGAATTTATCTTTTCTAAAGTCAAACCTTTCACACTAGAGGAAATTCGAAGTTATGACAAATGAAGGGTGAGATTTCGCCATCACTATTTACCTGCAGTGTATGCTTTTGTAGCCCGCATTGAATGTTCCAAGTCCATATCTAATAATTAACTTCACGGGTTTTATTTACGAATTAAATACATTTATTATTAACATTTTCGAAATACTTTATGAATGGGAATTGTGGGTTTTGTTTGCCTTTATTTTAAAATTATCTACATTATAATGATTCGGGTCCTAGGGTTTTTCTTTAAATTCAGATACTGAAGATCTAATGGTCCAGAAAAAGAAAAAAAGAATAATTATTAATAATCTAGACCTTATTTTAATCTCTTTTTGCGTTCAGAAAAACACAAACATGGAGGAGCATTTTTCTTCGAAACATCACCCAATCAAACAATCCCGCAAGTGGGTTACAATTCTCACACGTTTTCTTTTCGGGCTCATTTAGTTGACTTTTAGAATAAATTTTGAACAACTATTGTTTAAAGCAACATAACTTTGAATGATGCTACAACCTTCATATTCAATGTGGAAGGTTTTGGTGCTAGTGGGTTAACGTGTTGGACTTAAAAATTGAGGGTCCCAAGTTATCGGTCCTCATTCCTTGGCATTTAATTTTTTTAATTTATTTTTTTTTAATCTTTTATTTATTTTTGGTCTCTTTTTGAAGGCCTGTAGTTGGAAGAATTTTAGGCGGATATGTTTAGAGCCTTCTTTGAAAGAAAATAAGAAATGCCAGACACTGGATTACCGGGACATACAAAATATGGAAGATAATCTTTCCTATTTTTTTCGACAAGATGGCCATTTTGGAGCTAACATAAGTCGTGATGGGGTCCCCGTGATGCCCCCAAACGGAACACCTATTTTTATAAATTGCACTCTTCATGTGTGCACACATTTGAATCCGTAAACCGTAGGAAAGTTATCCCGTCAACAAAAATGCAATGTGGACAAAAGAGCGTTTTTCACTCCAGCCCTTTCAAATTCCCTACTCACTGAAGGATTCGGATCCTAAAAAGTTTTCAGAACATAACAACGAGATGATCTGCACACACGAAGTCGAATTTCCATGAAATTCTATTTAAAAAATGTTGCCCGATGAAAACGCGTTATGATTCGTGATTTACTTTAACATAGAAGTCCCGTCAGATCATTTTCAATGCCTCGTAAAAACCGGAAGTACTTGAAGTAATTAGAATGAAAACTTGATCTAGGCGCCCGTTGTCTAATATCAATTGTTAATCTCCAAGACGAAGCGGATCTTTGGCCGTCAGATGAGGAATTTTACGACACATGCCGCTGTTGTCCTCCAGTTGTGGCTGCTACTAAATCCCTTTAAGGGGTCCATGGTGGCCAAACGATACCTATTTTTAAATGTTGTACCTTTTTTCCACTATCCATTATTCGAATCCGCAAACCGTAGGAAGATATCTTGTCAAAACAAAAACGAAAATTGTTTGAGAACAGTGTTTTTTTCTCAGCCCCTTTAAAAATCCCTATCCTAAAAGGATTGGCTTCCAAACTTTTTCCGATCAGTGTCAATTAGATGTCCACGCTTATGGTGGGCTAAATCGAATTTCCGTGAATCTATTGAAAGATGTTGCCGAAAACGCGATTACGCGTGATTTGCTTTAAACATAGAAAGTCCGTCACATTTCCAATGCCATAGTAAAACCAGGAGCACTCAAGGTAGATCTCTAATGAAACTTGGCAGGCATGTTGTCACTTATCGATATTGTTAAGCTCAACAAAACGCATGACCGATTTAAATCAATCAGTACAAAAAATTCTTCAGGACACAATGCCTTGCTTTTTCTAAAGTTTGAGGCCTTAATATCTTGGAAACGGTCAGTAGGATCGGAGGAAGTGGTCTTAAGTTTTTTGTAGACCTAGCCATGAATATCCTACATTTTCAAACGTAATACTTCCAATCGATTTTTCCCATGAAGAGCAACTCAAGAGGATATAAGGGTCCAATGTTAATTATACTTTTTTTGTTACACTTTCTCAACTGAAGACGGAATATTCTGACGATCAAATTCCAAAAGGACCATGAAAAGGCTTCTAAAATTCAACCACGAAATTTCTGTTTTCAGTATTTGAATCTCGAAGTCAAATCCAGTACATGTATTATAAGTATGGGTCCGTGGGTCACTATTTTTTCATGTCCTAGGCCCTTATCTCAGTATGACATTCTAAGGTCCAATTTACATCTTCGTACAATAGACTCGTCGTGAGAGAAGCACCAATGGTCATTGACTCCTGAAACTTCAAAAGTAGGTTCAAGGTCAAGTATTATACGGATCAACATAGCATCCATTTTTTTCCAAAAATCGACCGGTACTTTATATTTATCGGCCAAATATCTTTGCCTATTGCGCACATCACAAGCACTTCAAAAAACCATGTTTCTGCTTTCCTGGTAAAGTATTCCGACTAGATCATGCAAGTTACGCCAGACTCGTCTACTGAGTCCAAACTTTGGCTCACAATGACCATTACTGCACTCAATCTTGAGCATTTATCCGATTACTTCTATTATCTTTTTTGAATCATTTGATGAATTTATGTTTTTTTTCTTCCTCTCTTGACAAGGGGAAGTAATTCGGCAAAATAATTATAATAATAAAAAATAAATTCTAACGACACCTCCCCCCCCCATAAATGGAGGGGGAGCGGCGCTATCGTTTTAGAAATATTTTCCCTTATTAGGCGCTTTTCGAACTCCGTCGGCAAAGACCTATTGTTATTGGTGTTTTTTTTATTAGGGCTTTTCGACTCCGCGGAATAAGACCTAATTGTATGTGTTTTTTTATTAGGGCTTTTCGACTATCTCCGTCGGAAAGACCTATTGTTATTGTGTTTTTTTCCATATTATTAGGAGCTTTTCGACTCCGTCGGACAGCTATTGCTATTCGTTTTTTATTATTAGGGGCTTTTTCGACTCCGTGGAAAAGACCTAATTGCTAATCTGTTTTTTTATTATTAGGGCTTTTCG
>CAJDSM010140034.1:0-18880 GCA_903981925.1 Ostrea lurida | reverse complement strand
TATATTGGCAATCAGCATGTTCCCGTCTTCTGTTAGACATATATTTTGTCCGGGCATGTTCTAAGAACCAATGCCACGGATGTTTCTGAAAATTTGTATATCACATTACTCACCATATGAAGATGTTGCACCTGGATTTTCATGTTTTGGAAAAGATTTAGGCGAATCTGCCCCCCCCCCCAAACTTCGTTTGCGGGGGGAGGGGTGTATAATAACAATCATGCACCTTAAGTTTACATTGCAAGCCAAGGAAAGATTTGTTCTTTTTGTGCTTATTGCTTCAGAGTCAACTGATGATACTTTTGATACAAGTTTTTAATGAATCATTACAGATTATAAACTATTCAACTATAGCTTTCTACTTTTTTTTGTCCATTTCTTTGAATGTACTTTTTGTTTTGTTTTTCGTTTGATGTGAATCAAATATCCATGGAGATTTTGATTGACAGAAGCAGATAACTTGATTGATTATATATCCGCAAAAAACTAATGCTCGGTGTTCACAGCAAGTGTTGCTCCCGGGGGGTGGGTGGGGATGACACTTCCTATATACCAATAGATAGGGATGTGCCGCTGGAATAGGTAGCCTTTTTCCACTTCAGAATACATGTATATGACAAGGTATAGAAATCAGCATGAAATATATGATAAGATAATGTTTATTCAATTATATGAATAGCCTTCTAATGTGATCTAGCTGCAGCTGGTGAAGCTCTGATAAATCTTACGCAAGTAAAGCAGCAGTTCCCATAAATGTCACATGGGAAAAAGGTCACAGATTGAACAAAAATTATATGAAATAAAATTGGTACCGTATATGATTTCTATTATGACGCCCGTGGTCGAGGCCTCTGCTGGTGGACTGTTAGTCCCCGAAGGTCTCTACAGCCCAGTTGCTACATGTATGTACTATGTTACTAGCTAGAAATACGGATATGTATTTTACTGCAGTGGTAAAAGTAGAAATTCATATGAAAATTAAGGATTCTCTCCTCAGGCATAGCTCTGATCCTTCGAAGTATTTGGCCCCAATCTTTTGGCACTACATTGATCACTTTTATAAAGTTTTACTTCATGTTTCGGATTTCCAACATTTCGGTTTGAGCATCACTGAAGAGACAAATTTGTCGAAATGCGCATCTGGTGCATCAAAATTGGTACCGTATATGTTTATATTATGAAATGGTAGACCAATTCTATGAAAAGGGAGGGGTTTGCGATATCAGCGGCATGTTCCTACCCATGAGATTAGGAAATTGGGGCCGCTTCCGGATTACTAAGCGCAGAGCAGGCAATGCCTATAGCCGGTCCATTATTTACGCTATGCACGGTACCCGGCTAAAAACACATCTTCAACCCCCCACCACCGAAAAAAAAATACCTGACATCACTCCAAATTTCTGGCGCGAACCTCTTTAAAAAACTTTATATTAATGTTGGAGGTGATCGTTGCCAATTCTTTCGTTAATAAATGATCAGGTCTGCCAACAGTGATGCAATTTCTGTACTCCTCTCTGCAAATGTTTTACATATTCTTACGCCTTATAATTAATTTATTCAAAAGCCTCTATTAAAGGAGAAAAACTATAAACCTTTAACTCCACATTTTTGTTTTCGACTATGTTATCTTATATCTGATCAAGACTATGGGCTCAAGGCGGGTGTGACCGGTCAACAGGGGATGCTTACTCCTCCTAGACACCTGATCCTATCCCCTGCTGTGTCCAGGGGTCCGTGTTTGCCCAACTTTTATTTTTGTATTCTGTTTGGGACTTACGAGATTGATCATTGTTCGTTATCTTTGCCTTTACATTGTCAAAATCAGTGTATGGAAAACGGCTTAACATTCGCAAATTCTAGTTTGTTTAATGTTCATTATCTCAATTTTTTCATACAAATGCTAAATTTGAACATTTCAAAATGTGAAAAAGGAAGAAAAACCTTTGCTTCCTTTGCATAGATGATGCAACATAATTCCATTTAATTTTAATACAGTGCAATACGATAAAATATAAACAAAAAGATAATATACACCAATATGTAGTCATTCCCTATAATGGCAAATGACACACTTTTTCAAATTTGATTCGGTTAAATGACAAATAGATACTAAACAATGTGCTATCAATAAATAAAACATTCTAAGAAAACGTTACAGAATTTGAACAGAAAATCTACAATATTTAAATGAAAATGGTTTACATCTGATCGTAAACAAAAACAACCCATGCCTATTACTAGACGCATGTAATGTACTCGAGAAAGTACACAGACATTGAACCCTGAAAAAAAAGCCCTGACCCATGCCTGTCAATTTCATAATTTATGCATAGGCCATAGCAAACATCTTAACCGTACATGTAATGTAGTTATATTCCATCACTGTAAAAGAAGTATTATTTTTATTTCAGTATATGGCCTTTTTGATGGGCCTGAACCTCCGACACAGGAGCCATTAATTTTACAATATTAGATAAAGACCTTTATGAACATCAAATCATGCATTTGGTTTTACGGAAGTAATTAGTTTCTGACGACGATTTTGTAAGATTTAATAAATGTTCTCTGTATAGTCACATTGGCGCCACCCTAGTACCTGAATTCCAGGGACTATGAACATCCACAAATTTAGTAGAAGGATAATGTGCATCAGATTCATACAGTTAGTGTTTCTTAAACATACATGGGAGTGGAAGCGTCTTTCTAAGATGTAGTGCATGCTCCCTATATGGTCCTATTTGTCCCATCCCAGGGCTTGAACCACTGAAGCTGTGATCATGAAATTCATAAACTGTAGTGAAAGGCTTCATGAATATCATAACTTTCCCACATAATTTGGGAAGTTTTATCCCCATTTAACTCTGAAGGATCTACATGTAAGATAATAGATTAAATAGATTACACAAATTAGATATCTCTTATCCTTGATTAAGAAACTTTTCACTAAAAATGTTGAAACGTTATACTGTCAAAATTGTTATTGAACGATGCTTGTTAATTTTAGACCTGCAGTCCAACAAACGTTGAAAATTTGAACTTGACCTCGGTTGGCCCTTATAAAACAATACTGAATGTTCACAAGGAAAACAGAAAACATTCACAGGAAACACATGGAACAGACTGATTAACAGACAGAGAAACCTGATAGAATACAAAATGATGTACAAAACCAATCAGGTATTAAATAGGTACATACAAGTCTGTCATTTCCTGTGACCTAGTCTGCTACAACAAGAGGTAAAGCTCAATACTGTTAATTATACTGAGGGCGGTAGCGGACTTGTCACTTTTGAAAATCATTATTCCATTTTTGTAAACATTTCATCGGTGGATCTGTAAAACATGACGATTATAACACGTGACTGTTCTGTTGCTATTTCGCTACTTTATGTTAGAACTTCTGAAGTTCAAGTATAACATTGTTTTTCCCTATGTACATCAATGCGTTGAACACATCTTGACGGACAACGGCATATGCCGGATTTGCATCAATCTTTTTAAATAGATTGATTATTTTCTCTTTGACATAGCAGCTACTTTCTTCTATTTGTTCGATTTCGTGGTGCGGAATCTCCAAAAAACGAGCAAAATGTGTGTAATCCCAAGAGATATATTGGGAAATGATTTCGAAGTCTTGATAGGAGACCGGATCCCTCGCTCGGGGTACATCACTGCAGTGATATTCTGATTTACGAAACGTATCCATACTTTCTCTTACGGAGTTTTGCTCTTCTTCTATGAGAATTCTCTGTAGTTCTCTCTTGTGATCAATGGAAGCAAACTTGCATTTCCAACTGTACAGAACTCTAAATCGCTTTTCCTGTTCATTTCTAATGTTTCTGTTTTCCGTTTCGGTAACATTTAAGCAACCTGCTAACATACTGGCTGACATACCATCTAGATTTCTTGCAACATGATCCATCAATAGCTCAAGCCCTGGAAGAAAAACATAAAGTTTGGTGCACATGGAATAATATTTATTTCGCTTTAATTCAAATAAACTCAACCTAAGACAAAATTTCGTTAATGTTATTGTATACTGTTACTTATGCATACCTTGCTCTCTAGACTTCTCGGAACATGGTGACGGCTGTGTTGTCTGAATGAAATATAATGTTCAAAATTAATCAATTTCATACACTTCTCTCCAAAAATGTCAAAAGTAGGATTTTTTTTTATTGTTTTCTACTTTCACTGATTGTTTCTATGCCTGCATAATGTGTATGCAGAAATCTGCAAATGATATGGGGTATTTAAATTAAATACACAATTACAAGACTTCTGAAAAAATAGATCCCATAAGTATTGTCCTCTGTCTCATTATACCCTTGGGGATCTGGGTTAGAAGTCATTCGGATGAGACCGGAAAAGCCAAGGTCCCGTGTCACAACAGGTATGGCACGATAAAGATCCCTCCCTGCTCAAAGGCCCCAAGGGCTGAGCATAGGCCTAAATTTTGCAGCCCTTCACCGGCATTAGTGACGTCTGCATATGAGTGAAATATTCTCGAGTGGGACATAAAGCAATAAATAATCAATCAATCTCATTCCATTTCATTTCACTATAATATCATGATTTATCATATTTAATTTTATTATTATTGATTTGGACACCCTCGACCTTCCTTTTAAATGTACATATTATCACTAAGTCATATGTTGACTGATTTGTTTCATTACCCTTTGTTTAGATTTTTCACTTTTTCCTACTAGATTTGACTACGGGTAATCACGTTTATTTCGACTAATGGGCTCACGGGCGGGTGTGACCGGTCAGCAGAGGATGCTTACTCCTCCATGGACCTGATCCTACCTTCGCTTTCATCGGAAGTCCGTGTTGCTTACACTCGATTTTGTATGTTGCTTTAGCTCACCTGAGCCGAAGCTTCAAGTGAGCTTTCTTGATCAAAATTTGTCCGTTGTTCTGGTCGTGTCGGCGTTGTCGTCGTCGTCGTTGTCGTCGTAAAACTTTTTCACATTTTCAGACTTCTTTCAAGAAAACCGCTGGGCCAAATTCAACCACACTTGTTAACACATCATTCCTTGGGTGAAGGGGTTTTCAATTTTGTTCAAATGAGGAACAGGCCCTCATCAAAGGGGAGATATCGAAAATGCAAAAAAATAGTGGTGGTGCTCATATTAAAATCTTCTTCTCAAGAAACCAAATTGGCCAGAAAAAGCTTGTGACAAATTTATTATGGAAGGTTTCTTGATATAGTGGAGGATTCAAGTTTGTTCAAATATGATCCCCCGGGTAATTGACTGGTGGCCACAATTAGGGGATCAAAGTTTGACATATGATTATAGGAAAATCTTAAAATCTTCTCCTCAAGAACCACTTGGCTAGGACGCTGAAATTTATATGGAAGCTTCCATGATATAGAGGAGATTTCAGTTTGTTCAAATCATGACCCCGGGAGTTACGATGGGGCCACAATTAGGGGATCAAAATTTTATATGCAGTATTATTAAGGAAAATCTTTTAAAATTCTTCTTCCCAAGGAACCACTTGGGGCCAGGAAAGGCTGAATTTATATGGATCTTTCTGATAAGAGGAGATTCAAGTTGTAAAATCAGGACCCCCGGGGGGTACGATGAGGGCCCAATAAGAGGGATCAAAGTTTAATAGATTATATAGGGAAAATCTTTTTAAAAATCTTCTTCTCAAGAACCACTGGGCCAGGAAAATCTAAATTTATATGGAGAGCTTCCTTGATACAGAGGATGATTCAAGTTTGTTTCAAATCATGACCCCCAGGGGTTTACTATGGAGGCCCATAGGGGATCCAAGTTTTACATATAATTATATTAAGAAAAATCTTTAAAAATCATCTTCTTTCTCAAGAACCACTGGGCCAGTTTAAACTGAAATTTATATGAAAGCTTGCCTGATATAGAGGAGATTCAAGTTTTGTTCTTCAAATCATTGACCACTGGGGGTACGATGGAGCCACACATAGGGACATTCAAAGTTTTACATATGATTATAATAGGAAAATCTTTACAAAAATCTTTTCTCAAAGAACCACTGGAGCCAGTAAAAGCTGTAATAATTTATATCGAAAGCTTCCTGATATAAGAAGGAGATTCAGTTGTCTCAAATCATTGACCACTGGGGGTACGATGGGGGCACACAATAGGGGATCAAAGTTTTACATATGGATATATAGGGCAAAATATTTAAAAATCTTCTTCTCAAAACCACTGGGCCAGGAAGGCCGAACATTTAATATGGGAACGCCATTCCTGATATAGAGGACATTCAAGTTGTTCAATCCATGGACCCCCGGGCGCGGTACTTATGGACAGGCCCCCCCCAACTTAGGGATCAAAGTTTACATATATTAATAGGAAAAATCTCTTTCAAGAACCCACTAAGGCCAGGGAAGCTGAAATTTTATATGCAATCTTCCTGATATAGAGGAGATTAAGTTTGTTCAAATTATACCCCTGGGGGTACGATGAGCCTCAATAAGGGATCAAAAGTTTACATGAAATATAATAGAGAAATTCTCATTGAACTAGAAGGAGTGGATGTTTACACTGAAAGCTTCCTGATATGGAGGTAGATTAAGTGGTTTCAGATAATGCCTCCACTTCACACAGGTTTGATTAGTTCACCCAGTGTACATTCTTAATAAAATCCCAACTTCTGCTCTTTCTTAGTGAAGCAGCCGTTGCTCAGTGAGCGATGTGGCCCTTGGCCTCTTTTTGGATTATTGATTACGTTTGACACAATTTAACTTCGCCTGTTTGTATTCTGCTATATTAAAAATTGGCTTTTTAGTTTGACGTCATGACTTCCTGTATCAGGGCGACTTCAAAGAAACTAAGAGGCCACAGGCCTTGACGGTCACCTGAGTATCCATAAGCCAACACAGGGATGTCTCATATTTGAATTTCTAAGTTCTCATACAAAAAGGCGAGTTAAAACATTGCTGTCAAACGTAATCATTAATCCAAAAAAAACATACAAGAATCGAGTGTAGGCAAACACGGAGCCTTCCCGATGAAAACGCGAAGGTAGGATAAGTGCCATGGAGGAGTAAGCATCCTCTGCGTGATCCGGTCACACCGCCGTGTAGCCTAGTGTAGTGAACATTAGTAAACGTGGATTACCCGGTAGTCAAAAATCTAGTAGGAAAATTGACAGTCTAACAAAGGGTATTGAAACAAATCAGTAAACATTTTTTTATACTTGTGAAAATTGTAATCCGCAAACAATGTCATTTATAGCGACCCGTAGGGAATATGCGAAATGATTGACTAATTTTAATCGAGATTCGTTATAACCTTTGCAGCAATCAACTTTTTTTTGTTAAGTTAGTGGCCTCGCTTTAAAAAATCCGCATACACATAGCATGCTCTTGCGTATTCGCAATCATGCACTGGGAGATATACACACCATAAGGCAGAGTGATAGTTGGTTATGTACTACACAGAAAAGGAAGTTGGACAATTGACAAAGTCAAAGTCACTACACGCTTATCCATATATGTAGTTGCGGTCTGTCATTTAGAGTCAATGTTAAGTAAAAATATCCAAATATGGAGTCTTTTATTTACGAACTCACTCAACTTTTATGACAAAACGGGAAGATTTCAGCTTCCCATCGTCAACATTAAACCATATTTCGTGTTAGCAATTATATCCATCATACACCTGCATGATGGTTGGGTGATATGTTCTCAAGAGACTTTATCTCGGATATTCGATTCCCCTTGGCAACTCGATAGACCACTGAATGGAGGAAATCTTACTCTGAACTCAATTCCTCCTCTGCATCTGGATAGCGCCATCGATAATGAAATCTTACTGATCGATTTTCCCTTGCACTAATAAGCCACCTGAGGTTTGAATCTGTTTACTAAGAATCGATTATTCCCCTTGCACTGATAGCCATCGAATGGAATCTTTACTGAATCGATAATTGCACTGACAAAGCTATCGAATGGAATCTTACATGGAATCGATTCCCCTGCACTGATAGCCACTGGAATCAGGAATCTAACTGGAATCGATTTCCCTTGCCACCTTGATACCAATCAGAACGGAATCTTACTGAAACTTCGTTCCCTATCATGCAGTATACATATGTTGGTTGCCAGGGTTCGCTGAAGTTTAGCCCACGTGTTATAAGAATGCGAATCTTACAGAGATCACGTTTATCTCCCCGATATTTGCACTAGAATTTAGCCCGTACTGTTGAATGGTAATCCTGTTACTGTAATAACGAATTTCTGACACCTTTGCACATGACTAATGTGGAGCTCAACATTGTCTGTCATATGAATATCTTGCTTGTGTGAATTCGATAATTCCCCTATGCCCATTTGATAGCCTTACTAGGACACATTGGTAATTTCTCTCTAACACTCGATCATCTTCGGACTAATCTATGCACTCGATTATCCGTCATGGCGAAAGCTTAGTTGAAGATGCGAAATACGTTTAACTCTGAGATCATATCGAGTTTGCGTCAACGTGCGGGGTGTTTGACACTGAATCTTTACGCTGGACAATCAGAATTGTCCATTGGCAGCATGTGACTAATGACCTCACTATACTCTGAGAATGCGAATACTGACTTCACGACTCGTGACTAGTGCTCAGATATTCCCATTGCACGTGAAAGCTTATTGAATCGCAAATGGTGGTGACTAATTCGCGTTTCCGATTTGTGCACTTCCCAAAAACTTCTTGAGTAGTGACTATTTCTTATGTGATATATACTCGAAACCTATTTGAGGAACTTGACGAGAGTATACTGAATCTCCTGTTTTCAGTTCCAATATAATTGATGCCTTTATGTGCACTTCCTAATTGTCCAAGCTTGAATAATCAAGATCTTTTTAATATAAATAGAGAGTTGTAATGTCAGTAGACTCTCTGTGATCTCACTTGATTTCTTGCCCATTGGGTCTTAAAAAATTATTGACTACAATTACAAATCATAATTTAGAAGGAACAAAAATTTAAGAGCGTAATGGCATTCACATCAGAACTATTAAATTTTGTGCACGAATTCTTTCTCCCATTTTTTTACCTGTGTTAATAATGTATAAACAATATCATATGTTGCATGCCATCCTGTACTTATCAATCACCCATTCTATAAAATCTTCATCAATTCCCTTTCAATTAAATCGTCGTCTCACATAAAGTCCTTCCTCCTCATTCAGGTTCTTTCCGGTAACATTGAGTGACATTGACCGATTCACTTATCACTAGTTAATAACGTGAGGTTCTCTTTTTCACTCTTTCTCTTCATGCAAGTCAAAAAAAATAATCAGATATATCCTTGAAGATACTTATCCATCATTTTTACGGATGCATCGTTTCATAGTAGTTATTTTTACCTCTCTATATATAATTCCAGTACAACGTGATATTCTGATTAGTCCTCAGACAGTCACGTGGACAGTAGGAGTGGGGGTGGGTAGTGGAGAGAGCTGCGTGGGAGGATAAGAAGAACTTTCGTAGTATCTCTACTGCAAATTATCATATTTCCCCATCATAGTCTCCTACCTGCTTCCCTACGCACCCAGCCCATTCGGAAAGCCTCCACTGCCATGTTTCACCGACCCAAATTAGAGAGTATCATTTTTGATGTCAATGTGTGGCACCTATGCATACCTGAACAACTTTTGACACCCGAAGAATCTAAGCAATAGTCAGTTCATCAGTATTAGCGCGCATGATCGCCTTATCGTGTGAGTGTTTACTCTATGACTAAACAGCTTTAACTCTACCATGTATGTATGATACAGGCTGACTTCTAGGTCACGGCGAGGAAGAGGGGGGAGCTCTCATATGAGACAAATGTTTCTTGTGTGGGGTATTGTAAAGTACGCTCCAGGTACATGAGTGTGAGATGACCACTACGAGTACATGGAGATGCTGTACGACATACTGGATTGTATCTTGTTAGTGGCTATAGGATACCGGAGTGTTTGGCTCGCACCCTCCTAAAGTAGGTCCCTCTCATGTATTTCTTCTCGGAATCAGCTCCGGCAAGACCATTCAGGACTCAGAGATATAATGAATAGACATTTATTGTGTCTTTTAAATTTTGATACTATGCATTTCATATATGGGAAACTAGCATCGATGTTAAAGTGTGTGAGCACTACAAATCATGAAAATTCTAGCACCCTTCACTCACATCTCTATTCTGTCCCAACTATTATTCTTATGCATACTTAATATTCCGTCGGCTGTCTTTAATACTCAGGTTAAATGCTTATTCTCAATGTCCTGACTTCCGTGAGATCGTTTTGGTCACTCATTATTAACAATCTTGCACTACACGTACCTTATTAGATGGCTCTGTTGTGCTGTACCACCAAACCTCCTAAAATTCCGTGTGTCTTTTTAGAAACATGAACATCATAGTGAAATGTGAACGTGCTCTGCATCCGGTATGTAATAATAATGTCGCCATGTAGATAGGATGTCCATGTTTAGTGAACCAGCGCGAAGATGTTGTCAGATGCATAGTCTTTTGATACAGTGCTCTATAGCCCACAAAAAATTTAGAGTAATTACACAAAACATTCCCTCCTTATTTACTATCCAATATCCATCTCGCTCCTAACCGTCATAAACTTCAAGTGTTATTGTAACTGCATTTCTTCTTAATGTATTATGCTGAACATCCCCCTCCCCTCCCTTTATTTTGTGCTCTATATTCTAATTAAATTGTGTGGTTAAATTAGGCAATATATTTTTACAAATTCCATGAGTAGCAGTACTCCGGACATAAAGATTGTCACCTCGCTGTATAGACGTATTGATTCTATATATATATGGAACGCTTGTGTGTGTCAGCATTGTTAATTAGGAATTGTTTTGAATGGTCGCTAAAAAACTTGATTTGATTAATTTGACTATTGACTTTTAGACATTTTGAAAGATATCGATTACTCTATTTCTCCGAGTTATATATCGTGTGTAAAAACATTCTCAAGCTTGGAAGCATTTTCGTGCTTTGGGAATGCTTGAATGGCTATAATTTCATATTTGTGTTAGGAAATGATAATTCTTTTCCTTTCCTGAGAAGGTTATTTTCATCATTTTTAAGATCGTACCATGTCGCCGTGTCAATACGGGCTGACTAAATATCTATTATCCTTTAACCTTGGCCGGTTGGCTTGTCTTCACCACGGTGACTTTGCATGAGCTTTTATAACTCAGTAGCACGATGTGGGATGATTTCGCTTTTCAATAAGAGCTGTAGTTACACATCATCACACGGAGTCGCTCCTGCGACAGCGTATAAATCTGGCTCACACTCTCGTTGTTCTTTTAGGTGATTTCATACTCATGCCGTATGTTCCATTCACTTACCTGGGAGCGAACACGCTAAGGTGATTTCTCACTGTTTCCTCATTAAGTCACGAGCACATTGGGCAGACTGCTGCGCGTAGCTATTTCCCCCTACTTCTCATATCGCAATTAGTTGTTACCAGTCCATTATGGTGTTGACTGGCGGTGTCCAGAGACCCATTGTATTCTTCGAAGGGTTGCCAAGCGATTAAGGAACTAGCCCAAACTCTGTGCGCTCTCTATACGCGACACGAAATAATGGCCGTTCCATTAATGTTGAACCCTACTCCTCGAAGGCATTTTGATCTAACTCAAAATAATATGTCAATTTGACCGAGAGTGCGCATAGCTCCTAACGAATAGAACTTAAACTTGAAAAGAAAATACTACTCTCTGCCTAAAGAGGTGTTAGACACTCTGCTCAACAATTTCCCTTACGTTCAGTGTCCTGAGATTGGAAAACCGAGCTTAAATAGCTAACTCAGCTCCTAATAACTCTCCTCAAAACAACTCTCATTGATTAGTTCATGTTCTTGACTCATATTACCGCGAAAGATCAGAATTGAACATAACATCATGTTTTACTGCTGAAATAACCGCGTGACGTTTCGTGTGGATTATCTGGGACGCGTTAGGACTCACTTTGTTATGTTGTTTACAAAATATTAGCGACTCTTAGCGCCTCATTATATTTCGTTAACGTTCTCGTTTCTTTACTGTGCATCCCATTAACAGTTGTAGTTGGTTTAGGACTGTCGCAATATCTAATGGACCAGGTCCAATCAGATTAATCGAGCTATATCGACTCTGAACATTAGTATTTGGACTTCCGGAGTGGTGGGTATTTGACACCATTAAAAAAGGTAACGTTTTTTGCAGCCACGAGAATCTTATAGGGCGCTCACAAGATATTGTCGTTTCAATACTCTGCTCAAATTACGTGTTATAACATATTTAATTATTACGGCGTTTCCTATAGAGTGCAAATTGTGAATTCGATTAAACTATTTTGGGCAATTATCTTAGCTTCATTTTTTCCTCACGATCTACAATGAATAGAACAACAGCGCATAAGTCAGACTTGGTAAAAGTCCTCTGATATCTATAAAAATTAATTATTATAGACTTTAAATTGAACTTTCATAGAGAAATAATTTTTTTCGACTCTTGTATGCCGAAACTCATGATTGGCCTATGTTGATTTATAGTAAAAACTGACACATTGCGTACCGTGACCTTGAACTTTAGCAATTGGTTCATAGTAATTTATACGACATTTACTGTCTCTACTGGATATTACACGGAAAATAAAGTGAATTAATAGACGAGTAGCTGACAGTCCTATGAATACATGAGAATCACAAGGTTTTAAACCAGAGGTATGTACGATCACACACCGCACCTCTGGACAGTACTACAATGTAACCAACACAAGCGCTCGCGTTCTTAGGTGAGGTGGGTCACTGAGACGGATGTGAGTAAGCATTCGCTGATGCGACCGACTTCGCATAACACCCGCCTATATAGTGAGCCCCAATATCCCCGACCAGGCAGACAGAGCACTCCCGTAATTCAAGAATCGGCTGCATGTAAAATACGCCAAGCAAGCTAAGAGATGTAGCATTAAAATGTATTGCAACAATCAGTTTATGCCAGAATATTTGGCTATGTTAACGTTTATTGTAAATTTCAACAATTCTCTACTAAATCTTACTGTATATTTTTTTCAAACATACTAATATACTAATTACGATATGACTCTTTTTTCAACCAACTTGTTACTCTGGAGCAATTCTCTACAGACTAGATTACACGCCAGCCTCAGCATAGCTGTGCGCATTTTCTCCAAGCAGCCGACACAATATACTGCACGTGGTCCGTGCACAAAATACGAACTAGGAGAAATTCTATGATAGCAGCACTCCGGAAACTGTCGCAGGATAGTTCTCTAGAAAGTTTGATAATTTTAAGATAATAGCTAGAGTATTCGTTCAGAGTTGGACTACATATATCCTTTAGTAGTCTTTTAACCATCATTGATACAGATTCTTTCTACACTCACATCTGTTGATACCTCTATACCATTTTAGGCTTGACGAATTTGCTTGATACCTTTTTTAGCGCTTAACTTTTTTCACTCTTATATGACTTAACTTGATGGCCATGATTTATTCAACAATTGCCTTCTGGCTAAGAAAAAGAATAACCTTCTGGTGTAGGTCGTGCTATCCTATACTCGCATTTCAGATAATATAAAAGAAGTATCGTTTATTGTTGATCTTTGATTTTAGCGTCTCAACGATGTGGACCAAATGGAATCAGTAATATTATATTCGCTTTGAGGTCTTGCCAAGAAAGCTGTAGATAGATAAAACAACCATTTCAATCCTGTATTTTGTATTAGAGCAAGTATTATTCATATCACGCAGATATAGATATTCTATTTGATCTTTATTCACGTCTGACCTAGTTCACTTTTTTAGTTTAGTGATGAATCCCCCAATCAAGAACAGCTGACGTCAGAAATTCGTGTCTGCCACGCCCAGCTCTTGGGGTGTTACCGTTGTCCCTACGCAGAGATAAAAAGAAATGGCCAAATTCAAAACTCTTTATTGGCACCTATTTTCATATTACATACCTAGTAAAATATAAGAAATGTAATTTTAAACGACATATTGAATGATTAAACATACTTCATTGATCACTTTTAACTTCTATACTTGAATTAATGTGTATTCTCTTAACAACGTTTTACCGAGATATTGGTGACGTTACATCACAATGACGCTTGGCCTCATCCTTATGGAAAAGTCTTTACGGTTAGCGAGTTTTATAGAAATCACCTCAAACGAATCAAGGACGGCGTGCGATCCGTGGTACTAATAGTTTACTTTCATATAATAAAACGGTATGTTCAGGAAACAAAGCTAAGTTAGTTTGTGAATTGGTGAAATGTAGAAATTGCGTTTCACAATTTAATCACGAGATATAAATCTTTGGAATGTGATCTTACTCGGAACTATAGCAATGTAGCGGCATGATGGACTCCTCATGCTTTTCTGTCTCAAACAAATGATGACCATTTTTGTAATTGGCAGTTTAAATCAACAGTGATATATTCGTCCTCAATACACAATCTCTATCTTACCATAAATGTGCTTTTTAGTTGTGTCTTCTAGAATGAAATGGGAAAATTGTGTCTCCCAAACTTATCAGACATTTTTGTGATGGCTGTTGTTCCAATTCGCTCTCTGTTAATGTAACTTACTGCGAAGGTCTCGAAGCAACGTTTGTTTATAAATCAAAATTGCAGATTTTGGTAGTCGGTGCGCACAGGCCCCAGCCCTCAAGGTGCATACATGTTCTCTACGTCGCTCTGTGAGCTGTAGTAAGTATGGTCTATTAGAGAATTTTAAATCAAATGTATTCTCTATGGATACAATTAAATTCACCTAATAGTGCCCTAAAATCAATGTATGTTTATGCGTTTCATAGGATGAGACTTATTTGTGTTGAAACAGACACTTCTCTGTCTTTCGGAGACAAATTAATTTCTTTACTTAATACATCAAGCTGATAATTACCCTGTATAAGCAAGGGGGGGTGCTTGATAATGCCATGGAGTATTTCTCAATAATGTAAGTTTCAGAATGGCCGTTTAAGATCTTGGATTGTACCAACACAGTGCGATTGATAAAAACGCTAACTTGGTTTTAAGTCCAAATTAGCTAAGGACAATATAGCAACGACACGAGAATCATGAATATATTTACTACAATCAGGATTTATCGAACTTTTTTTATCTATTAGAATAATATAATATGTTCAATATCGACTATTTAAGCTAGAGTATAATCTCTCTCTCAATGAGACAAAAAGGATAATACAGCGCGAGTCTCTCCACCATTATGCTCCTCGTACTTGGCAGTGTTTTTATTTGCTTGATATCTTATACATTAATTATGGACATAGGACATTTACTATGCTCCACTTTAGGGGTGACTGTAGATAATGGTCAGCAAATAATTATTGAAAACGTCATTTGTTGAAGATTTTTTGCTACTCAAAGAATCTTTAATGTAGTACGAGAGCACCTTATCAATATCCACTTTCAGACGGCATATATTGTATTACACAAAGTGCGTAGGCTCGAGAGCCGCATGTTTTTTGTTTTACCGTATAGTTGTGAAAACTTCTATGCTAGCTCATAGCTGTGTCGCCGTTTTAAAGCAGATTATGTTACGAAAGTTAACAAGTTCCAGTGTCTTGAACCACATATAGAATTACTAGATTTTCTAGTAGTTTCTTCACATCTCATTATATGTAGTTTAATATAAACATAATGTATTGTGTCTGCTCAGAAGCAAGTCTTATTTGTACATGACATGATTACACTTAAGTCTCTCTCGCACTATACATTCCTTCTGTTTTTTTTGCCAAGGGGAAACTCAAGAGAAAACAAAAAGAGGAAATAGTTTATACCCTTGTGAGTGTGTGAATATTTTTATTTTTTTTTGTGGGGGGGATGTGTGTCAGGGGTGGCCGGGTGATGTATGTTACATTTGGTAACATGATATGTCATTGGGGTGTTACAAAGTCTTCATTTTTTTTTTTTTGTGGCTAGTATTTTCACTATTATTTTATTAAATGTCGTACCTGTATACTCCTGCAAGATGTGCATTTCAATTTCATTTTCTCTTTGAGAGTAGTTTTTTATTGTGCAGTGTAGTATACTTGTGGTGTGGGAGCTGTTGGGTTCGTTTCTTTTGTTTTGGGAGGTGTGTTTTTGTACATTGCATACTTTGTGGTGTCCATTATACATTTTCGTATCTTTTTCGCTATTTGTTTTTGATATACTGTTGGTCCGTGACTTTTGTTTCGTTTGTCAGGTGTATTGTTGTCTGTGTAATTTTTTTTCTTGTACATTGTCACCTATATATAGTGGTGTCCCTTTCATTAGTTTCTTTGTCGTGTGTTTGTGTTTTTTGACGCCTCGTTTTTAGTCGATTATCTGTTGGTGTGTCTCTGTCTGCACTTTCCTGTTATCTCGTTTTTTAGGGTTTAATTTTGTGTTGATCTAATTTACTATTGTGTTTTTGGTATGTCCTTAAACACTCAGCCGTGTGTGTGTGACTTGATATTTTTTTTTAGTCCTCGGTGTGGTGAAAGGATGGGAACGTGGATCTGGTGGGCTGTTTGACTGTTTATATGTACCAGTCATAAGCCTTAGATAATTAGTGGATGTTCTAAGGCGTGCAGAGAGAAGAGATTAAAAGGACTACTTTCTTAACTCATTGCTTTTAACGAGAATACTTGCAATTAATCCTTGAAATCATTCACATCCAAGCAGTTGTTATTGGGTCAGAGAATAGTAATCCTCTTACTACAGATGATTGGAATTAAAAATGGTGATTATCAGATTCTCTAAGTTAACCCTCTCTTAGGTGACCTTGTATTGATAGAGCAATTCATGGCAATAATGGAAAAGTATAAAAAACAAAAATTTATAATATTACTAATGCTATACTACATGTTATGTATAAAAACAACCAGTTCTATGTTCTATTGATAGAATGTTTGTAACTATAAAAAGAGTAGTTAATGATCTTCGGAGTGCCTATAAATTTGATCACTCCTCTGAAGAAAGCTATTTTCATCGGTGCTCAGGCATATTCCCTAATATTATTGTTATAGAGGAAGACAACACCAATCCTATATCCGCTATTATTAGTGTCTGGAGATTCCTTTTATCTGAGATGTACCTGATATGCGATCTCATATCAGTTATGACTGTCATAGCTTAGATGAGTTGTGCTTCTCCTCATGTGTCGTTGTGTGGGATTTTAACACGTGGAGTAATGGGTTAAAGGCGGCGTTAAATGACCAATATCAAACTAAGGAAGATGCATTAAAAACTGATTCTTTTTTGAATACTCAATGTTAATTTTCTAAGTCTAATTCGATACTTATTATCGTCTCAAGCGATTTTTAATAGTTAGTGCACGCGAAGAATATATATGTCTGATAAGGAACGTACACGCTTCTCGACGTGTGCTAAAGTTAAATTATATTAATAAGTCATAAATCTATTTGATCTTAAAGCAGAATATCCCCATCTCACCAGAAGTCCTTGTTCTAGATGGTATTCTCCTCTGAAAGTAGATATAATCCACTCAATGTTGTAAAATCAAATAGATTGGAGCTCGTTCGCAGAAATATATCCGTTGTACCAATCACATCACGCAGAATTATCTGACATTTTTCGTCCAAACGTTCGTGTATACTTGTGGATTACATATCAAATTACATAACTATACGAAGTGAACGAAACTCATTTATGGGCTATATTTATATATATGTCTCAAAATCTGGTGTGGGGCTTATTTCTCGTCTTCCATTTGTGTCCTGTATTAATAACAATTTCTCTGTTATATGAGGAACTGTTATATGTACATGTACCATTAGTTAAGAATCAGCCGTCTTAGTTTATAAATTCAAAAAATAGTCTCTAAAATCGCCAGAAGACGATCGCTTGGCTGTTAGACAGTGCAGTTCACTATCGTCTAAAAATTTTATGAATGGCTTCCGTTATAGCACATATTCAACTTTACTGCATGCTGTTCTCATAGGTGAATACACGAAAACGCTTGTTCCCTCCTAGATTGACTAGAGGTACGATAATTAGAGACAGATTAAATGAAGAAATTGTGCCAACGGAATGTGATACTCAACGTTTGTCAATGAATACACTCGTATATCAGAATAAACGTTCCTCAAATAATTCGCCATAAAGGAGAAAACCCAGCACTACCAAATCCTAAACTTTATCTAAGGCTAGACAGAAAACACGCGTTCTAGCAAGCCGATATTATCCTATTCTTTCTCTCTCTCTTCTCTGCATCTTTCTCTTCTCGTGACTCCTCTTCATTCATCTTCGTGTCGTTACTACCTCTCTTCTTCTCTCTCAAATCTCTTCTCTCTCTTTTCTCTCTTCTCTCTCATCTGCTAAATAAACATGTACATATTTCTAAAAAGTCTTGTTAGTGCAAGAGTTCAAAATTACTTAAAATAAAAAAAAAGACTGCGTTAATTATTAATGTGAAAAAACCAATGCATATTCCCTTACAGTTTTAATGTGCGATAATATTATGCTCGTGTGGTATACAAATATCAGTTCCCGGAATGGAAATCAAGAACTAGAGATTCGAAGCTCAATTTATTGATATTCATTACATTTCATTGTGAGTTTCAGGACTTATATAATTAATATTTAGGAACGATATGGACATGGTTTTTATATGCTGTTATCTCCTCTCTAGTATCTCATTTATACTTCATTATTAATTATACGTACACAATCCAAAAATTCACCTGCTGATGAAAATACGTTCCTGTAAAGAGTAATTGGTTGTAGCTAATGGTGATTCAGGTGCAATAGTTTACCCGGTCGTGTTGATTTGGAATACATTCTTGAAATGTGGAAATAGTACATCGTGTCTCAAATGGTTCTGATTCTGTAAGTTGTCCTATCTTACTTTTATTAGATGTCTAAC
>CAJDSM010140021.1:0-12587 GCA_903981925.1 Ostrea lurida | reverse complement strand
CTCCGTTCTGTCCTTCGCTTGAAGCTGCCATATCTTCTTGTGATACTCCAGTCAGGTCCTTCTCTCTTCCTACAACGAAAAAAAAGATGCGTTTGTAAATCATTGATGCCCTAGACAGAATGGATGGGCCTGATCCTGAACAATGGCATATGGAAATAGGAAAAGCCCTATAGTATGGTCAAATGTTAACACGTTTTTGAAAAGTTAGGTCAAGATTCCAGGTCAGTCAAAAAATTTTGTCCAGTGGAAAGGCTTCAATGTGAAATTATTTGAAACCTTAATTACTATTCAATAAGTTCTGGCCTCAATTTAAAGCTTTGCAAAAAACACAGTCAAGAAGGACCGAAAATATATTATAGGCCCCGTCAAAAGATTCTCAAGGCTTAAAATCGCACCAAACAATGCGGGTAAATCTTAACCATGCAGCTCAGAAGACATTGTCCTTTAGAAAAGAAATAAGGCGTCAGAAAAAATATATTTTTGTCGAGTTCCTCAATGGAGGCTCGCACATAAATTCTATCGATTCCATTATATGTTTATTTCTAGCACGGACGCTTCCCTCACCTCTTGTGGTTCCCACGGTGGAGCGCGGCCCAGATGTCCCGGCCACTGTGTGAAAGGCCCTGGAATCGAACTGCCGTCCGCGTCTCCGTACTCACCGATTCTCGCCTTCTCTTGGACATGACCGCCATTCCATTCGCGGGTTTCTTTTAAAGTTCCCATAGTCGTCCATGTCTGACACTGGTTGCTGTGCCTCGCCTCTTGTGAAACAGGCTCTTTTCTTGACGAAAATGCTTTCAGATAAATTAGAATTCATAGAAGAAACATACATTCTCATAACAAGGGCCATGTGCACAATTGCCTATACCTGACCCCTTGTTTGGATCATTGGCCTTTGTTTTTTTTGTTGCTTAAAAGCAAAGTTTTTACCCCCATCTTTATAACCCAACCTACCGCTTCACCCCAGATCATATGGCTATTATACAGTCTTGTTGATTTAAGGAGATTAAACCTTTTAACCCCCCGCCTCCCCCGGGCCCAATATTCATGATTATGTTAAAATTTGAGTTCATGATTTTAGGCCCCTCTCGTCTTCAATGGCCTCCGGAAAAAACCTACCACATGAATTTCAAGATATTGATAGTGATTAAATAAGCACTGCCTACTTTTACCGACTCTTTTTTGCATTATTTTCTTTCTTTCATTGATCGTTATTAAGCCCATATTCTTAATCAGTGTTCTTTATACATGAAATGGACTCTTGTACCCTCATTTAGAATGGCAACTGTGACCTCATTTAAATATGGCAAAAACTGTGAACATCATTTAAATATAGCAAAACGTGAAGCCCCATTTAAAGTATGCAAAATGTGAACCCTATTTTGAATTCTTTTTCAAGGTGGCTTTATGGAAAGATTCTTGAAAAGATAGTAAGACAATGTTGTCAAGTCACTAGACAGACAGCACGCTCTTAGCACAATGATCAGTAAGATTCCAGTAGAACTGGGCCTACGTTCTGAGGGAATTTTCCACAGCTTTGCATGATTCGGACAGATTTAAATTCTTATGTCGGAGGGAAGCTTCACCCACCAATCTTTTAACTTTCCAGTGTTCAGTGAAGAGCTTTTAAATGATACCATCTTCATTCGGTTTTACTTGGAATATTGCTTTGATAATTGGAGGCGGCCACCTTCACTTATGATCAAAACTGAATGCCCTTTACCTCAGGATATTCTGCGCAATATGTTGAAATGTTTTGAGAAAAAGATGAATGAAGGGAAAAATTTACAATTGCACGTCACATGACAAAGTTCTTCTATTCGGGGTACAAGATTTGAGTATACATGGTATGGTTTACCTCTTCGGTCTTCTTTCTTTGAGCTGGGCGCAAAGATTCACTAATATCTTCTTTGTTTAAAGGATGTCGTTTCTCTCCATTAACTTATTGTTGGAAGCCATGGATGGCGTGAGGACCTGGGCACTGGATATCCCAACCTAAACATCAGGAACCAGACATCAGCGATCATACACACACACCGTTACATTGGAAATACACGTCTATAAAACATACACACACACCTATACAGCGAAATTAACGTCTATAATACATACACACACACTTATACATCAGCAATACACTACCACACCTATACATCAAGCAAATTACACTACACGACACCTATTACTCGCAAATACATACACACAGTCTACATCGCAAATACACGCTACACACAACAACCGTATACCTACAGCAAATACACTACACAACACACCATAATCAGCAATCACTACCACACTTAACATGGACAAATACACGTCTATAATACACTACAACATCACCTATTACATTGGGAAACGATATACATATAGATACATACACCACAAACCGTATACATCTGAAAGGACCGTGCTATAGTCACTACACACACACCTATACATGGAAATATAATCTATATACACTGACACAACACCTAAATCTGAGAGACACGTCGTATACGATACACTTACACACACCTCTGACATTGGAGTATCGTCATCTTGCACTAATCTCACACACCACACGTATACTTGGAAAGTATACATACTTATAAACACTAATCACACCACCGATACATCTACCTACACTATGATCGCACACTAAGCCGCCCTCACGACATTACTGTAGGAAAAATACCACTCACTCATCATAATTAGGATGGGCCTATACTCCGAAATACACGTCTATAAATACATCTAAAACACGCGGTTAAGCATCAGAAAATACACTACAACACACCTATAATCAGCAATACCTACACACACACCTATACATCAGCAGAATACACTACACACACTACCTATCATCAGCAGATACACGCTACACAAGCCACTAACATCAGCAATACACTACACACACACTATAATCAGCAAAATTAACACTACACACTCTAGTAATCGGAAGATACAGTCTAATAAATACATACAACACCTATACATTGAAATTTACTCTATAATACACTACAGCACACACCTATAACTATCTGAAAGACCGCATAGTTAGATACACTTACACCACAACCTAATAATTGGAAAATATACATCAATAGATACATACACGACACTACATGAATAAAGCATGCTTTAGATACACTCAAAACTATAATTCTGAAATACACGTCTTCATAGGATACACTAAACACACTATAATTGGAAATACCGTCTATAGATAACACTCACGCACCTATCATGGAACATCACGTCTAACAATCACGTACACACACACCTATACATCGGAAATACACGTCTAATAAATTTACACTACACAACCTATACATTGGAAAGTATACATCAATAGATACCTACACACCACCTATTACATTGGAAATATACACTATAGACTACACACACACACACCTAACTATGAAAATACACGTTTTAGATCACTACACACCTCAACATACTTGGAATTGAACAGAACCGTTCTAGATACACTACAACCGCACCTATAATTTGGGAAAATACACGTCTATAAGAATACACTTACCAACACATATAATCGGAAATACACGGTCTATAAATACACGTACACACAAACCGTATTCATTGGAAGTTACATCTATAGGATACCACTACAACACACTATACATTGGAAATAGACATCATAGATACACTAAACACTAATCACATTGAAATATACATTATAGATACACTTACACCACGACTCCTTACATCTGAAAGACCGATCTATAGATACACTACACAACCTAACATTGGAATACCCGTCTATAAATACACTACACACACATATCTGGAAATACACGGTCTATAATACACTACACACCACTATACATTGGAAAGACACGTCTATAGAAGTTACCACTACACAACACCTATAATGAGAAATAATATCGATAAATACACGTACAACCACCTATACATTGGAAATATACTCTATAGACTACACTCACACACACCCGTATACATCAGAAATAACGTCTTATAAGATACACTACACAAACCTCATACATCTGAAATACACGCTATAAGTTTATACCACTAACCACCCCAACCACACACATATACATTGGACCTGAAATTATTGAACATCAATAGATACACTTACACAACCAGCCTATACATTGGAAATATACATCTATAGAAAATCAACACACACCATATACATGAAAATATACCATCTCAAGATACAAGTGACCACAACCTATAATTGGAATATAGCATCTATAGGATACACTACACACACACCTATACATCGAAACTATACATCTATTAATACACTACAACACACCTATACATCCCGAATACACGTCTATAATACACTTATACACAGCCCTTTATCGCAAATATATTTATATGACACCACAATAACACCGGCTAACGATTGGGTACGGCCATAGATAACATATCACCACGCCCTTCAAATTGGTAGATAACATCTATAAGCATTACTAACTAGCACACACTTTACATCAGAAATACACGTCATATAATACATCACACACCAACATCGGAAATATAATCTATGGATTTACACTACCAAACACATTATACATTGGAAACTATAACATCTATAGATAACAATACACAACACACCTATACATTGGAAATTACATCTATAAATCACTACACAACACTATAATTGGAAATTTACATATAGATAACACTTACACACACACCGTTTAATCGAAATATACATCTATAATACACTAACACAACACCTATACATTGGAATACAGTCTTAGTACACTACACCACACAGCATATACATTGGAATTATTAATCTTAATAGATTAACACTACACACACCACTTACAATTGGACATAAACATATTTCGTCGTGTTACACTACGCACACAACACTACTCGTATATCACATCGACGACACATGCTCTCTGTACACTACCACACACCTTAATCCGAAATACAGTCTATAGATACACATACGACCTACAACCTACACAGTCCGGAAATTAACATATATAGAATCACTACCCACAACTCGTGTTATCATCCGAAATAGCCCGTCTTAATAGATACACTACACACTGTAAATAATCTTTGCACTCAGCTACCCGCATATAGCATAACACTAACATCAATCCCATCCCTCATCGCTATCTCGAAACTCGTATACAACGTCCTTAATCCTGGTGTTTCCTCTCTCCCGATTGTGGCTGTGTACCGGACAAGAGCAAATAGACGTGGTATATATTCCTCGCCTTGCTATACGGATTGTGTTTATGTGACCTCCCACCTAGGACTATTGCTGTATTTGCGAAGTGATCTCAATGTCTAGGCTTATTTCTGAGTCATTCCTATACATCTCACATTCTCATGGATGTATTCGTTGTGACGGGATTGTGTTAAGCGATATATGGCCGATTGATATAGTTTGTTCGCTCGTTGTGGTGTAGTGTATTCATAGACGACATGTATTCGGACAGTGCTACTCAAGCGGTTGTGTGGGTAGTGTTATTTAGTATTTTGCTATTTCCGTGCGATTGTACTATAGGCTAAGCTTCACACATTCATAATGTACGTGTTAGTTATTAGATGTATATTTCCAATGTATAGTGGTGTGTAGTGTATCTATAGATGTATATTTCATGTATAGGTTGTGCGTAAGGTGATAATCTATAGCGTGTATTTCCAATGATATAGGGTGTGTGTGTAGATGTATTTATAGTGTATATTTCTGATTGTATAAGGTGTGTTGTAGTGTATCTATAGAGTATGATTCCATGGATATGGTGTGTGGTGTACAGTAGTGTATTTATAGATGTATATTTCAATGTATAGTGTGTGTGTAGGTATCTATAGATGTATATTTCCAACTGTATAGGGTGTGTGTGTAGTGTAATCTTATAGTAATGTATATTTCCGGTATAGGGTGTGTGTAGTGTATTTATAGAGTCTTGTAATTTCTGATGTATAGGTGTGTCGTGTAGTGTATCTATAGAGGTATATTCTCAAGCTCTGTGCTGTGTGCTAGAAATGGTAATGCCTCGAAGAGTATGTGTCCCTGACTCAATAGTACGAGTGTTAGTTGTGTCTGACTGGACCAGTGTAGTCTCCTGACTGCGTGTCTTCGACTGTATAGTGGTGTGTAGGTGTATTTGATCAGACGTGATATTTCGTATGTGTGTGTGGGTAGTGTATCTTAGACTGTATATTTCGAGTATAAGGTGGTGGTAGTTGTATCTATAGATGTATATTCAATGTATAGGTGTGTGTGTAGCCGGTATCTATAGATGTATTTATTTCAATGTATAGGTTGTTGTGAGTATAATCTATAGATGGTATTCTTCAATGTATAGTGTGTATTTGTAGTGATCTCCTTGTCTCGCAATTCTTCTCCATGTATAGTGTGGATCGCATGCTAGCTGTATCTTAAACGTGTATTTTGTTGATAGTGAATCGGTCGAGTAGCCTGCGTATCTGTATAGTGATATCCAATATAAGGTGCTAAACTAAATGAATAGTCGTCTTCATGTGTCTACGAGGACTTATTAATGTATTCATGTGAATTATGGCGTCTATTATGTTGGGTCTCGTTATCTATGTGCAAATTTGCGTGATGTATAAATAGGTGTGTAGCTGTATTATAGACGTGTATTCCAATGTATGGGGTGTGTATAGTGTATTTTAGACGTGTTATTCCAAATTATCGGTGGTGTGTGTTAGTGTTTATGACGTGTATTTCCAGGTTAGTGTGTGTTGTTAGTGTATCTATAGACGTTTGTAGATGTATAGGTGTGTGTGTAGTGTATCTATAGATGTATTATTCCAATTGTATAGTGGTGTGTGTAGTGATCTTTATGTATTATTCAATGTATAGGTGTGTGGTAGTGTATCTATGATGTATATTTCCAATGTATTAGGGTGTTAGTGTAGTGTATTTATAGACTGTATTTCCGATTGTTAGGTGTTGTGGTAGAGGTATTTATGACGGGTATTTCCAATGTTATAGGTGTGCGCTGTAGTGTTATCTATGAGTGTATTTCAGTATAGGTTGTTGTAGTTGTATCTATAGCACGTGTTTTCGATGTATAGGTGGGTGTGTAGTGTTCATAAGAATGTATATTTCATGTAATAGGTGTGTAGGTAGATGTATCTATTGATGTTATTTTCCAATGTATAGGTGTGTGTGTAGTGTATTTTAGACGTGTATTCCGATGGATGGTTGTGTTGATAGCTGTTTATAGACGTGTATTTCGAAGTGTTAGGGTGTGTGTAGTGTATCTATAGACGTGTATTTCCAATGTATAGCGTGTGTTGTAGTGTTCTATAGACATGTGGTATTTTTCAGATGTATAGGTGTGTGTGTAGTGTATCTTATAGAGTATATTTCCAATGTTAGGTTGTGTGTGTGTGTAATCTATGATGTTAATTTCCATGTATAGGTGTGTGGTGTAGTGTATATATGACGTGTCTTTCAGATTTAGGTGTGTGTGTAGTGGTATTATAGATTGTATATTTCCAATGTATAGGGTGTAGTGATTTTATAGACGTGTATGTTCCGATGAAGGTGTAGTGTATTTGCTGATTTTAGGTAGGCATGTGTGGTATTTGCTGATGTTGTATAGGGTGTCGTGTAGTGTAGTTTGCTGATTATAGGTGTGTGTTGTGATATTTGTATGTTAAGGTGGTGTGTACGTGATATTTGCTGATGTATAGAGTGTGTTGTAGTGTATTTGCTGATGTATAGTGTGTGTGTAGTGTATTTATAGACGTGTATTTAGGATGTTAGGTGTGTGTGTATTGATTTGACGTGTTGATTTCAATGATATAGTGTTTGTGTAGTGTATCTATAGACGTAGTATTTCGATGTTAGGTGTGGGTGTAGTGCTGATGTATAGATGTATATTTCAATGTATAGGTGTGGTGGTGGGTATCTATTGATGTATATTTTCCAATGTTAGGTGTGTTGTAGTGTATCTATAGACGTGTCTTTCAGAATGTTATAGGTGTGTGGGTGTAGTGTATCATATAGATGTAATTTCCATGTATAGGTGTGTGTGTAGTGTTATCTTAACGGTCTTTCAGATGTATAGGTTGTGTGCTGTTGTGTATTTGTGATTATTTCATGTATAGGTGTGTGTGTAGTGTATTTATAGTGATTTCCGATGTATAAGGTGTAGTGTATTTGATGATGTAAGTAGGTGGGTGTGTAGTGTATTTGTTGATGTATAGGTGTGTGTGTGTGTATTTGTGGTATAGGTGTGTTGTGTAGTGTATTTGCTGATGTAAGGTGTAGTGTGTAGTGTATTTGCTGTGTATAGGAGTGGGTGTGTTAGTGATGTAATGAGTGGTGTAGTAGTTATTTACTTATTTCGCGCATGATATAGGTGTCGTGTGTATTGTATTTATAGCGTGTATTCCATGTATAGTGTTGTGTGTAGTGTATTTGCTAGAGTGTACTGTTCTGATGTTTAAGGTGGCGAATCCGTTTCCCAGGGTGCCTCACCATCATGGTGTACAAGAAGTTAATGGAGAGAACGAGATCTTTAAACAGAAGAGATTAGTGAAATCTTTTTGCGCCAGCTCAAAGAAAGAAACAGAGATGGTAACATACATGATGATCAAATTATTACCCGAATGGAAGAACTTTGTTCATTGGACGTGGCATTGTAACATTTTTCCCTTTCATCTTTTTTCTTCAAAACCAATTCTCAAGAACTTGGCGCAGAATATCCTGGAGGTAAGAAGGGAATTCAAGTTTGATATATGAAGGGCCAGCTTCCCATTTAAAGGGAGATATTGTCACAGTAAAGAACGATGAGCGGAATCGGGACATTTAAAATGCTGTTCACATACCATGGGAGTTAAAGATGTGTAGTGAGCTTCCCGACGATAAGAATTTAAATCTGTCCGAATCATTGAAAAAGATCGGAAAATTCCCTGCAGAACAGTAGGCAACGATTCTGGAGATCTTGCTGATCACTGTGTGTTACAGCGTCGTCTGTTCCAGGAACTTGACACATTTTTTACTTCTTTTTCAGCACTTTCCATAAAGCATCGCGGAAAAAGGGATTACAAATGAGGGTTCACAGTTTTGCTATTTAAAGAGGTTTCACGTTTTGCTATTTTAATGAGGGTTCACAGTTTGCATTTATTTAAATGAGGTTCACGTTTTGCATGGTCTAAATGATGGGGTCACAAGTTCTGCATTTCAGTGGATAAAGAACCATGATTAGAAGAATATGGCTTAATAAGAATCAATGACAATTGGAAAGAAAAAACTATGAAGAAGAAAGGTCGGTTAAAGTAGCAGTGCTATTTTATCTATCAATATATTAATCAGGTGGTTGTAGTTTATTCCGTAGGCCATGAGGCGGATGGCGCGGCACTGAAATCAGAACCAAATTTTACATAATGCATGAATACTGGGGCCCCGGGGGAGGGGGGGTGTAAAAAATTTATCTCCTCTAGAATCACAAGGTACCTGTTAATAAAGCCATTTGATCTGGGGTGAGGGTTAGGTATTGTTATAAAAGATGGGGGGGTAAAAATTTGGCTGATTTAGCATACAAAAAAAAAAGGCCAAGAATTCAGCCAAAACAAAGGGGTGGTCTCAGGTAAGCATTTGTGGCACATGGCACCCTTGTTATGAGCATGTAGTTGTCTTCTATTGATCCTATTCTGTATTCTGAAGATTCGTCAGAGAAAGAGCTGTTTCACCAACGAGGGACGAGACACAGTACTCGAGGTCAGACATGGACGGACATGGGGAACTTTAAGAAACCCTTTCGCGATTGGAAATGCCGCAATTCGGCAGTGCATAAGAGAGGGAAGCGAGATCAGGTGAGTATTCGGAAGACGCGCCGGACGGCTAGTTCAGGCAATTCCCAGGGACTCAAATAACGTGGGGAATTCTGGGCCCCGCATTTCCACATGGGACCACAAAGGTGAGGAAACTGTCCAGTTGTAGAAAAATAAAAAAAATGGATACGTAGAATTTATGTTGAGCCTCCATTGTATTGGGAACACAAAAAATTTTTTCTTGACAGATTTTTTTTCATAAATGACAATTGTTCTGCAGCTGGCACTGTGGTAATGATTTAACTGACCTGTTAATAGGTGCTATTTTTTTATGCGACCTTCGAAATCTTTGATTCGGGCATATAAATTTTGGTCTGTCTGTTTGACTGTGGTTGTTTTTGCAAAGGCTTTTAATGGCCAACTATTGAATGAGTAAAGGATAGAGGCTTTCATATTTTCAATGACAAGCCCTTTCCCTAGGTAGCAATTTTGTTGACCTGACCTTGAACTCGAGTATTTTCAAAGACTGTTATCATTGACCATAACTTGATAGAGGCCTTTCATCTTATGCCACTATGCAATTGTTCATACAGGCCCTTCCAATTGTTCTAGGGCATTCAATGATTTACAAAACATCTTTTTTTCATTGTAGAGAGAGACCGGACCTGGCTGGGTATCACAAAAACAATTGCAGCTTCAAGCGCAAAGGACAAACGGGAGGAGCGAGACGGTAGAATTCGGAGAACGTTACTGACAGGGGCCTACCTCGGGGGAAAAACAGAACGGGTCTGAGTGGTTTCCTCCGCCGGACAGTCGCGGCGTATCTGAACTGCCACTGGAGATTGTTACAGTGGTAAGGGGCTACCATAGAATAATTTATACCCCGCTCGAGCGAGGGGGTGGGGCGTCATACTCGTTTTACCCTTCCATGTTTGTCCGAAACAAATTATTTTCGATCGCACTGTTTCTCTTGAATACTGACATATCACGAGCCACTTGATACTTTGGATATATCACATCTATTAGCGGTACCCGATAACTGCGCTTAACTAAATTCAGACCTTTAGCATGTCAGCTTTCCTGTTAACTTGATAATCAACCTTAGCAACGAGCGCTGGACATATTTCCCTTTCCTTGGTATGATAAAAGCAGCTTATTATACTTGTACTGTAAAATGTTTCCTATATACAGTTCATGAGCATAAGCTATTACAACAGTTCGTGATTTAACATCTATTTCCCAGAAGAAATGTTTTTTGACTTCTTCCCGTTCCGAATAATAATTTCCCGCACCGCTATTGAGCCAGTTTTTGTAATTCTGTTAATTTGATGGGTATGAAGGCTATCTTCAGCGTCTAAGTCCACTGACAACGTCTCGAAACGGTATTTAACGAATTACGACGAGGAATTCGCTGCGTATGTTCGAACATATAAAGTAGTAGAAAACAACAAATGTTGTAAAAGTGCTCCTTTTGAGACCTATTTAGTGGAAAGATATGGGATAAAATATAAATGTTGAGGAAATTAGAGAAATTACTTTCAATGGCCGAGCTCGGTCGATGTTTGTTCTAAATTGAGAAGTTTAGTGCTGAACTGGGAAAACCCGGACCGTCATCTTTCTACGAAAGAATAGCGTTATTTAGATTGGACGCAGAAACAGTTTTGAAGGAGAACAGTCCGTTTGATGTGCTTAAGATATTATAATGTTTACTAACTGAACTTTAAAATACGTATCTTTTTTTTCCCAAACAGATTAAGATTATACTATGTAGAAATCAGTATAATAAAAACGACTTATTCACTGGCGTGAGTGTGAATAGGGCTCTTTGATTCAAACCCGTTGACAGAACTAATTCGCCGAGGGCAAGACCTCGGGGGAATAGTTCCGCCTCGGGTTGGAATAAAGAAGCAGCATTTCCACTCGCAGCCGTAATAAGTGTATATAATATTACAATAAATAGGAGAATTAGGGGGCGAGTGAGTCGAAATGCTCTTTAACTTCGCCCTTATACTTTTAGGGTCTATGTTAATGTACTGTAGAGCTCTACAGATCCTTGTTTAACCACTGTTTTTGTTGTAATCCTTTGGTATGTGATAAATGATATAAATGGTTTTAACACTGTTCTTTGTTGTAATCCTTTGTGTGCATAATATGAATAATAAATGTTCATGTATTTCATTGAATTTAAATCATTTTTCTTTAAAAAAATTTCACATATGGAATTGCTCATTTCTTCCCAATAGCCTTCTTATACTTGTGGGCACTGAACAGATAATCTTGACCTTAATGCACTTCTATTTCCCCCAGCTGATGGAGACTGGGCACCCCGGACAGTTCAAGCTGTGGGCGCTGATCGGAAATGATTTACATGCCATGAAAGTCAACGTACCCCGGATATTTTACGTGAATCAGAAGACCCCAAAAGATGGAGAGGGTGCAAGTGAGTACTAGGGAACCAGTTAATGACCAGCAAAGTTCTCAGCTGCAGCATATTCTTACACGTTGTTAAATTGCTGCGATTTATTATCAGTTAAGGTATGTACACTCGTACTTGGAAGTATTTTGATTCAAAGGGAAAGTAGTTTTCATGACATTTTTAGGTCACCTGCGTAAATGAGGTGACCTATTGCAATAAACCTTTGTCCGTCGTTGTGCATTAACAATTGAACATTTTTAACTTCTTAATAACTACCATTCAGTTCTTTTCGAATTTGGTATGAAGCATCTTTGGGACAAGGGGCTCATGAATTGTAAATTTCAGGACTCTTGCACCCCAGAAGCCTTAGGGGTGGGGCAAAAAGTGACCAACTTTCAAAAATCTTCTTCTC
>CAJDSM010140014.1:0-10413 GCA_903981925.1 Ostrea lurida | reverse complement strand
CTAAGGGAAACTTTTCACCTCACATAAAGAAGTCCTGCAACAAAGAAAATCAAGGCCATTGTCAGACAATGGGAAATCTGAGGAGATGGAAAATAAACACAGGCCCTCAAACAGAGTCACAACGATCACTATAATTGTAACTTAAATATCCTTCATACTAACTGTATAAAGTAAAAACCTTTTTAAGATTCAAGTTCAGCCTGTGCAGATAATGCTAAAAGGACTGGGAACTTCACTGGGAGCATTGTTAAAATTCCTATCCGTTTTACATGCGCCTTCAAGAAATGTAGAGGACAAAAATTCAGCGATACCCTGTAGTAAACTCAAAGTTTCCAGAACGACTTGGAAGAAATTTAAATCAAAATTTATCTATGATTCGAAGAAAATGGCCGTCACTGTTAGAATTGAAGAAAACGAATCAAGAGACGAATTACTGATAAATTGAAACAGTTGCCAAGCAACAAGAAGGAGCCTGACACCGGGAGGTCCACCGCTTTTATCAACAAACGAAACCAGACAGTGCCAAGACAAGATCTAAACCAACACACAAAACCAGACAGTGCCAAGACACATTACCGCTTTATCAACAACGGAACCAGACAGTGCCAAGGACACATTATCCCGCTTTTATCAACAAACGGAACCAGACAGTGCCAAGACACATATCAACTGATTAAAAGAAACTTGTCAAATACGAAAACTTTTCAAAAATCGTCAATAGGACAAGTTTATCAAAAAACCAACTGATTAAAAGAAATTTCTTCAATATGACAACTGATCATAAAAGTGATTAAAAGAAACTCGTCAATACGAACAAGTTAACAGCGACATTGATGACTCCATATTTAGTGAAATATTTTCAAGCTTTTCAAGCAAGACATTGAACATAAACAACCAATCAGGCTTTGTCTTTTATTTACAGATATAGTATTAACTGTTACTCAGAAGTCTATCATTCTTTTTTATTTGTTTTATGTTTATTCATGGATCGATAATTCTTTTATTTTTTATTATTATCTTATTCAAGGAATCCTATTTCCATCATAATCATTAGAAATCCTCAAAAGTGAATATAAATCGAAATCCTTCAAAAGTTCACATGACATAACATGATACGAGAGGGGGATCTAGTTTATACTGACTAAGCATCAGTGAACAGACACAGGGACATAACAGTGATCTAGGTCATACAGACAGAGAACATAACAGTGATCTAGGTCATACTGACCAGAGGACATAACAGTGATCTAGGTCATACTGACCAGAGGACATAACAGTGATCTAGTCATACTGACCAGAGAACATAACAGTGATCTAGGTCATACTGACCAGAGGACAAACAGTGATCTAGGTCATACTGACCAGAGGACATAACAGTGATCTAGGTCATACTGACACAGAGGACATAACAGTGATCTAGTTTATACTGACCACAGGACATAACAGTGATACGAGAGGGGGGATCTTTTATATAACTACACCACAGGACATAACAAGTGATCTAGTTTATACTGACCACAGGACATAACAGTGATCTAGGTCATACTGACCAGAGGACATAACAGTGATCTAGTTTATACTGACCACAGGACATTACATTGACACGGGCGGGATCTAGATTCATACTGACCAGCAGTCAGAGAACAGACCAGGGGACATAACATTACACGCGAGGGGATTTAGTTCATACTGACCACGGCAGAACTATAAACCTAGTGAAGAAGAAAACAGCAAACAAGCGACCCACAGTTCTACTGTCTGTTGTACCGCCTCCGATGATTTCCAAGTTACCATGAAGATTAATTATTATAAAAACAATCAAGAATTTTCTATATCTTTGAGAAAGCAACCACAGAATATATAGCTCATATATCTGTTGTATCGCGTCTGGTGATTTCAAGTTACCATGGAGATTTATAATAAGGATTATTCGAGATTATCTCTATTAATCCAACTTAATTGACCGAAGTTTCTGTGTTGGAGCTTTAGCTCCGTAGGTTTTACTAATTAAGATCCGCACAAAAATAACAGACGATCGGCGGCGGAGAGGAGAGAGACAATTTGTGTCCCCATCCCGGGTACGTGGGGAAAACTAGGCCAACGAGAAATGACAGCCAGAGCAGCGTGGCCACGGCTCAGTGCCAGATAACAACGCCATCCGCTGTTGCTAATGCAGCGGGGGGGGGGGGGGGGGGGGGGGGGGGACTACCTGTGACGAACGAAAATCAACCATCCTAGGCCGATCGGCGGGCGCAGAGGTGGATTCATCGGGTGAGTTTTGACTATGAGTAACCAACTGCCTCATTCCCCCCGTTGACATTTTCCTGCCAACAACCGACTTCGCGGGACCCCTATTTTCTGTCAAACAAAGATGGAGGGACTAGTGTGGCTCATATTGAGCAAAGTACTGGCTTATATGAAGCAAGTTGTGTTTATGGCTAATGTGTAAAATAATTGGGGCACACAGGACTGCAGTCTTGTGTCCTCGCCACCTCCTAAAACAGGGAGGGGTAACCCCAGTCCGGAGTACCAGGGCGAGGTACTGGTACGACTCAACCGGGGGTGGGGGTGGGGGGGGGGTGGCAATTCGGTGGAACAGGGTAAACAGATCGGGCGGGTTCCCTTTCGGTCCCTTGATGTTTCAGTCTGGGATTCGGCTCTCGTGCTCACACCGAGGACACCGGTTTACTTTAATACCTATGGTCTCAGTACATATCAGTGATCTTGTTAATACTGACACTACAGAATTATTAAACCTAGTGAAGAAGAAAACAGCAACAAGTGATCACAGTTCTACTGTCTGTAGTACCGCCTCGGATTGATTCCACTTACCATGAAAGATTAATTATTATAAGAAAACAATAAGAATTTTCTATTCTTGACGAAAGCAAACTACAACAATTCATAGCTCATATATCTACAGATCGGCGTCATGGGTGATTTCAAGTTACCAAAGGAGATTTATAATCATTAGAAAGAATCCAAGAGATTTCTGACCCTCTGGAGACAACCAAAAATTTATATCTCATATGTCTTGTTGTATCACGTCTGGGATTTCAAGTTACCATGAGAGATTTATAAATCATTAGAAGAATCCAGGAGATTTCTGACCCTCTGAGAGACAACCACAACCAATTTATATCTCAATATGTCTTGATCGCGTCTGTGGTGATTTCAAGTTACCATGGGAATTTTATAATCATTAGACAAGAATCCAAAGCATCTGCTGACCCTCTGAGAAGAGACACCACACAATTTATATCTCATATGTCTGTTTGTATCGCCGGTTCTGGTGATTTCAAGTTCCATGGAGAATTTATATCATTAGAAAGAATCCAAAGATTTTCACCCTGGCTGAGAGACAACCACACAATTTATATCTCATATGTCTGTTGTATCACGTTTCTGGGGATTTCAAGTTACCCATGTGAGATTTTATAATCATTAGAAAGAATCCAGAGATTCTGGACCCCTCTGAGAGACAAACCACAAAATTTATATCTCATATGTCTGTTGTATCCGTCTGGTTGATTTCAAGTTACCATGGAGATTTATAATCATTAGGAAAGAATCCAAGAAATTTCTGACCCTTGAGAGGACAACCACACAAGTTAATCTCATATGTATCTGTTGATTCGCGTCATGGTGATTGTCAAGTACCAATGGAGAATTTATAATCATTAGAAAGAATCAAAGATTTCTGGACCCTTTTCTGGAGAGACAACCACACAATTTATAAATCTCATATGTCTGTTGTATCACGTCTTGGGATTTCAAGTACCATGGAGATTTATAATCATTAAAAGAATCCAGAGATTTTGACCCTCTGAGAGACAAACCCACAAAATTATATCTATATGTCTGTTGTTATCACGCCTCTGGAAAAGGATTTCAAGTTACCATGGAGATTTATAATCATTTTAGAAAGAATCCAGAGATTTCTTGACCCTCTGAGAGACAACCACACAATTTATATCTCATTTATGTCTGTTGTATCACGTCTGGGGATTTCAAGTTTACCATGGATGATTTATAATCATTAGAAAGAATCCAGAGATCTCTGACCCCTGAGAGACAAACCCACAAAAAATTTTATATTTCATATGTCTTGTTGGTATCACGTCTGGGATTTCAAAGTACCATGGAGATTTTATAATCATTAGAAAGATCCAGAATTTCTGACCCTTGGAGAGACAACCACACAATTTATATCTCATATGCTGCTGTATCGCGTCTGGGGATTTCAAGTTACCATGGAGATTATTAATCATTAGAAAGAATCCAGAGATTTCTGACCCTCTGAGAGGGACAACCAACCATTTATATCTCATATGTCTGTTGTATCACTCTTTATATCATGGAGATTGTATAATCATTAGAAAGAATCGCCAGAGATTCTGACCCTTCTGAGAGGAACAACCCACACAATTCTATATCTCATATGTCTGTTGTAATCACGTTCCTGGGGATTTCAATTACCATGGAGATTTATAATCATTAGAAAGAATCCAGAATTTCTGACCCTCGAAGAGACAACCACACCTAATTTATATCCTCATATGTCATGTTGTATCGCCTGTCCCGGTAACGATTTCGCTATTACCAATTGGAGATTAATCATTACAAGGAATGCAGAACTTTTACTCCGAGAGACAAGCCACATGAATTTATAGCTCATATCTTATTAGTACCGCCTCTGATGATTTCCTGGTTTCTATGGAGATATCAATGGAAATAAATTATTTTAAAGGAATCCAGAATTTAACTCCGAGAGACCAAGCACACAATTTATATCTCAAATGTCTAGTGTTACCGCCGCTAATGATTTTCTCATTTACCATGGAGATTAATTAATATAAGGATGTTCCAGAACAATGCCACACATATATAGCTCCATATTATCTACAGTATCGTTGTCTGGGGATCTTTCAATGTTACCATGGAGATTATTTAATATAAATGAGTCCCAGAATTTGCTCTGGGAGACACGCCACACAATATATAGCTCATATATCTAAAGTATCGGTCTGGGGATTTCAATTTACCATGAGATTATTTTATATAAAGAGTCCAGTAATTTGCTCCGGAGACCAAGCCCACGCAAATATATTAGCTATAATATCTACAGTATCGCGATGATTATCTGGGGATTCAAGTTTACCATGGAGATTATTTAATATAAAGAGTCCAGAATTTGCTTCTGGGAGACAAAGCCACAACGCAATAATAGCTCATATATCTACAGTATCGCGTCTGGGTATTTTTCAAGTTACCATGGAGATTAATTAATATAAAGAGTCCAGAATTTGCTCTGGGAGGGACAAAAGCCACACGCAATAATATAGCTTTCATATATCTACAGTATCGCGATCTGGGGATTTCAAGTTACCATGGAGATTATTTTGCTCTGGGAGACAAGTCCATCGTTATAGGCTTGTATGTATACAGTATCGCCGTTACCCATTTCTGGTTACCATGGACATATAGATGATCATAAAGAATTCAGAGTTTTGTTATTTTAGACAAAACCATAATTAATGGCTTCGTATGTCTGTTGTACCGCGTTCTGGGATTCCAAGTTACCATGGAGATTTATTCTTATAGAGAATCCATACATTTTGTTATTGAAGAGACAAACCACACAATTTATATCCATATGTCTGCTGTATCGCGTCTGGGGTATTTTCAAGTTACATGGAGATTATTATTCTTATAGGAATCCATACATTTCTGTTTATTTGAGAGACAACCACACAATTTATATCTCATATGTCTTGTTGTATCACGTCTGGTGATTTTCAAGTTACCATGAAGATTAATTTTATAAGAGAATTCCATACAATTTCTGTTATTTGAGAGACAACACACAATTTATATCTGTGTGTCGCTGTATCTACGGTCTGGGACTAGAATTTTCAGTTACTATGGAGATTTATAATCATTTAAAAGAATCCAGAGATTTCTGACCCTCTGAGAGACAAACCACAAAATATGGCTCATATGTGTGTTGTCTTCGCGGATGATGATTTCCAGTTACCATGGGAGATTATAATTACAAGGAATTCAGACTTTTTATGCGAAAGACAAGCCACATCATTCATAAGCTCATAATTCTATAGTACCGCCTCTGATGATTTCCTGCGTTATCTATAGGAGATAAATTTATTTTAAATTATTTTTTAAAAAAGCAAGATTTTTTTCTCGGGAGACAAGCCACACCAATTTTATAGCTCGTTTATATCTACAGTATCGCGTTCTGTGATTTTCAAGTTACCATGGAGATTTATTTTTAATATATGAATTGCACAGATTTCTGTTATTTGAGAGACAAACCCACACAAATTCATAGATCAAATATCTCTGTTGTATCAGCGCTAACGATTTCCCTTATGTTACTATGGAGATTAATCATTACAGGAAATCAGACTTCTCCGAGAGACAAAGCCACATCAATATATATCTCATTTGTCTGTTGTATCCCCCAGTGTTACGATTTCCTAGTTACCATGGGAGACTTGATTTCTATAAGGAAATGCCGAGTGTGTACTCTGAATAAACCCGAGAGCAGACCACACAAGATCTGATGTCAGAGTTGACCTCTCTATTCACTGATGACACTGAATACATCAGTTTTTGGGAGAACAGGAGCCTGGATATCGTGTGGCGACAATCAAAGCTAGAGCAGTGTGAGTTGGTGGTCCAGTTCTGAGTACTTTTGATTTTTATACACCGCGACATCTGTTTGATCCGGCCAGTGCGTTCAGTTCGAGCTACTTTTGATTTTTATACACCGCGGACATCTGTTTGATCCGGCCATGTGGTTCAGTTCTGAATACTTTTGATTTTTTATACACCGCGGACATCTGTTGATTACCGGCCGGCACCACGGACAGGCGGAATTCAGACAGGCAGATCAGACCCTGAAACAGACATAAACACTCTCTGTATCCAGACAGGGACGGACAGTTCCTGTGTCACATTCACAACGGTCATTTATCCTATCACTGGATTTACACGTGCGGACACCAGAGACAACCTCTTTGTGGGCTGACAATGATAGTAAGTTATAGGAGTATTGCAAACATAAACACACTATTATAGATCTAAACATAGTGATTGATTTGCACTTATAGGAAAATGTTGTTAATTACAGCTTATACAAGGTTCTAATTAACGCTACACAACACAAAAACTACAGCTACACAAAACATTATCTTAGAAAACTGACATTTGGTCAGCCAGGAGCCCCGCCGAGGGCTATCAAGGAAAGCGACATCTAGTATTTCATACAGAAATGTAGTTACTGGTAGTCTGGTATGTGAAACTATAATTAAATTGTTTGAATTTCATAACGTCCGTATCAATTAACACACTTAAATAAGCATTTCTGAAAACAAATACTTCAAAATTTTTTTTACTCGATCGAAAGCAAACCTCAGGTAAACCCAAAATATGAAAATATTCCTGTAAACTGACATTTAAGAATAAATTCCATAAATGTATTAATTTTCCAATGCGTTGGAACAAGATATTTATTACACTTGTGCCTCTTATTGTAGAGTACAATTGTGCAAAGTTCAAAACTGTACGAAATAAAAACTTTTGAGTTATCGCATCACAACGAAAAATGTTGACGGACGGACATGTGATTAACTATAGGGCCCCGGCATTTCATGCGGGCCCCTAATTATGGGTGACCTCCATTTTAGTTGTAGTGTTTTGACCCAATGCTAATTAAAGACAAAGATGGTTAATTACAGCTTTGTGAAACCAACAAAGTACCAGCATCATAGCCCATATTATACATACCATTGAACTTTATGTAGTGTGGAACTTTTTGTTGCCATTTTGGCAATTAGCAGCCACTAGAGACTTTTTACTGGAACAAAAATCATTTCTGATAGGAACACGGGATGTTAAGAACACATATCCTGATTAGACAAGGAATGTGAGCACAATCACTTGAAATAGAAATAATACTATATTCAAAACTTTGTTACTGATCGTATGTGATTGAAATAAGTCATACATTCAAATTGGAATGGTAATTTGATCAAAGTTAATTTTTTTGACCTAATAGACTGGACTTAAAAAATTTTTTTTGGCCTAATTACACGTATTATTAAAAGGTGTCCCATCAGCACAAAGTAACCAGAGAATGATTTCATTTTGTTTTCTTCAAAAATATAAGTTTTTTTTCTAATTATGACATGATTAAAATATTATGTGGCAGACGTTAAATCAGGTCATCAAGCAAAAAAAAATGTCTAGTCTTTCAAACAATCCAGTTTTTGAATTATCACATTCTAAAGCGTTGCTGAGAAACAAAATGGCAAATGTATGGGTGTTATGGCGCAAACAAAGAGTTGGAAGTTAATTTGCGTTCTTTCGCTATCTAAAAGCGAAAGTAGACAACTTTACACTTACACGCTTTGTCTGGCAAAATACGGTACTGTGTCCAACATATTCCACTAGCAGAATATTTTGACTATACATGTAATATTCTATGATCATCAACATTTGTAACAAAATTATATATTTTCGCCTGTAGCAAAATTTATATTTTTAAATCCTCACTACTGACATTTGGTAATGTACTGCAAATTGTTTTAAAAAAAAGTTTATTTTGGGGTTTTTCTTAAGGAAAATTATTAAACATTCAAAACAAGATGTGTTCTGTGGAAACACAATGCCCCGTATTCCACACGCCAGTGGAAGGGCTTGTCATAAGGATTATGCATGTGAAATATGAAAAGTTCTATCCCTTACCATTCAAAAGTTATGGGCCCAATGTTTTAAAGTTTCTTTTGAAAAGTAGGTTCAAACTTCAAGGGTCACGGGGGTACAAGACACAATGCGTACCAATATTCTCCGTAGTGAGTTTTGGGGCTTGATTTTCCTACATGGCTGTGATTAGCATTCAATATCCTCGTACATCAAAACATATTTTACATCGTTCTTTGAAGTATTTCTTCAGGAAATTCTGCTGTATATGTAAGACTGAGAATGAATTAAGAAATAGGTTTCCTGTTTGAGAATTGTACGGCACTAATAAAGGCCTGTGATACATCTCACTGTTAAGTGGATGTTTGGGGTATTTTGAAGTTGTTTGAATTCAATTCTGGGAGATTAATCATCAAGGTGCTTAACACAAGCCTTGTGGAGTTTGACCTCGTGTAGAGGTGCTCAACATGAGCCTCGCAGAGTTTGACCTCGTGTAGATGACACTGTACATTGGAGAGGACGGGAATCGGTTATCATGTGTCGGACACTATTGTGGGTGGTCATTGTGTGTGTGTCGAATAAGAAAATCTGACATGAGTCACGACTGAGTGAATCTCGGGACAATTAATGTAGCATTATTTGTGCGGAATAGCTAAAACAGAAATTGGAGTATGAATTCAATGCTGGTGATCATGGGGAAAATCTATCAGAGTGGCTGGAGATGAATTCACAAAATCCTGTTAACAGAGAATGAATTCATCAGACCACGAAATCCTGTTAACAGAGAATCAGTAGACCACGAAATCCTGTTAGCAGAGAATGAATTCATCAGACCACGAAATCCTGTTAACAGAGAATCAGTAGACCACGAAATCCTGTTAGCAGAGAATGAATTCATCAGACCACGAAATCCTGTTAACAGAGAATCAGTAGACCACGAAATCCTGTTAGCAGAGAATGAATTCATCAGACCACGAAATCCTGTACACCAAGAGATGTATTGAGCAGTATCAGTGATTGGGGTCATGGAATCCTATGTACAGCGATATCGGTGAATGGGATTATTATAAACTGAGAAATGTGTTCAGCAGAATTAGTGAATGGGATCAGTGTGTTCAGCAGTATTCTTGAGTGAGATCATGATCTCCTGTAAACTGAGAGATGTGTTCAGATAAACAAATCCCGGATTCTGATTGGCTGAAGATGTATTCAGATAAACAAGTCACGGATTCTGATTGGCTGATTTGTTTACTAGGTAGGACCAAACAGAAATTGATTTTTTATTAAATACAGAAGTTTAGGAAAATTCAATTTAAATTCATTATTGTGCTAGGAAAATTGAAATTCATAGTGCTATAATTCCAATGTCCTTTATTACGATTGTTTTGATTGGATAAAATTAAATCCAAACGAGATTTTACACATCAATAAATCCGAAAACGTGACATAACAATACACGTATGAAAACAAACGACGCAATGCACAGAAATAAATTGGTTTCATCAATAGTTAAACAAATTGGAATTATAAGAATTAACCACATTTCCTTCTTTGAAGAACTTTTATCGATGTGTGTATCAAACTTCTGGACATTTTACTAACAAACTTAACATAAAAATGCTTTGCACTGTTATTCAGTTTGTGAGTAGAATGTCAAGCGTTTAAACATCGATAAATTCTTCAAAGAGA
>CAJDSM010139885.1:0-10534 GCA_903981925.1 Ostrea lurida | reverse complement strand
AGTAAAAATACCAGTAGTTTTGATCAGTTATTATCAAAGCAAAAACCTGCCCCAGAAATTGATGATTATATATAAGCTAGGTGTCACTCTCCTTGTAACACATAATCCAGAACTGGAGTCAGTTTGTTTTGCCTCGGACTAGAATGTCGCTTTGTCATTGGTTGAAACACGTCACATGACTGCTGTCTAAATTTCTTTAGACGGTGAGTAGCAAAATATAGACGGAAACATGGCGGCTGTTACGTCTTGTTTAGTATCGAAACTAATTTTTCACCATACTATGCCATCTATATTTGGTCCTAAACAAAACACTTATTAGGTTTGTTACTGACTGTCTATTGAAATATGTCGGGTTGTTACGCCTCGCCTTCTAAGGAATTAAACAACCCGACATACTTCCGTAGACAGTCAGTAACAAACCTAATAAGTAATAATATACTAGGGTCAAGAAATCTAACTACGTGTATTGATGAATTAATAAATTTCTGGTTAATTGATAAATGTTTGAACTACAGGGCCAGAAATGATTCTTGTAACAAGTTCATTCAATCTACACATGCTTAATATGTACTGAATAACTGTCCATATTGCAGCCGCACCGGCCAATGAATAACTAATGATATCACTATACATTACAGCCCACGCGCCAACTTAAGATAAACTATGGATTAACTACATACAATCTCCTCACTGCCTCAACCTCAAGCAAACCACAATATCAAGTCCGCCCCAAACCACAGGCCACATTCCACAGCAATACCAAGGATAAGCGGAAGCGGACGAACTCATGGCACGCTGTCCGGATTCAAGGTGCGTCAGTTTAGGTGTTCTAACTAGGATATTTAGTTATGTATTTAGTGAATTTTTGTTTATCGTAATTAAATATCAAAATATTGTCATAGCGTTTTCCCCCGTTCTGTTCCTAATGAGTAGCAATGATTACTATTCTTCATTTCACACAAGGACTAGTTAAGGATGTGTAAAAGTGTAAAAGGGGTACCTGGCTATAGACAGTGAAAGATATTGTCAGAATGTTAGTGTTCTAGCGTCTTAACGGCAGCTTGCACTGAGAAGGTTCTGGATTGTTAAGGTCTGCCGGGGTAATAATGTATTGTAAAGCGCTTTGGATACTTAGGTAGATAAAGCGCTATATAAAAACCAATCATTATTATTATAACCAATCATATTTATTAAGGCAGTAAGTAATACTGCCAAGAATTAAAAGGTTGCTGGGAGAAATACTAATGATTACAAAATACTGTAGAAGCACAAATATTCGTCATGGATTAAATTTCGTTTGTAGCATAAATCAACAAAATTAAATCCATGACGAATTTTTAACCCAACTGTTTATAAATATAGAGCGGTCTGAAATGACGAAATCAAATCCTGACAAAATTTTTTTGGGAATCAAAACAACGAAATTTTAAGCCGACGAATATTTGTGCTTCTACAATATTTAAGTGATAGATAATATACTGTATAATTGTACGGGTTATTGTCAAGTGAACTTTTAGTAAAAGTTAACTAACTTTTGTGCTACTAGGCTAACTAGATTTGATCAACATTTGTCGTTTAAGATAAAACATGTCACATGATGTTTTATAACATTTTTCCACATGGATTTCCAATATTTAATACTTTAACAACAAGGTCAGTGGAAACTCCATGAAAGAAACACAAAGATCACTCTCCCCCTCAAATGACTCCGTACGCCAAACCCAGAAGAGGAACCCCTCCCAGAGTAAGTGTCCCTCCACCCCGACGCCGCCCCCCAGAGAGAGGAGCTGGACTCCATGCTGGAAAGTCTACAGAGACATTGAAGAGTCAGGGGGTGACCACTAAAACGAAGGGCGTGTGTGGATGCCTGTAACCCAGCCGTGATTGGACAGGTAAGGCTAATGGAGTGGTCATGGTGGTATATGGTGCCTGTAACCAGCCCGTGATTGGTCAGTAGGCTATGGAGGTGGTCACAAGGTGTATATGGGCCTCTACCACCGTGAATTGGTCAGGTAAGGCTAATGGAAGTGGTCACATGGTTTACAATGTTGTAACTCCAAGGTGGTATATGGTGCCTATAACCAGCGCGTGATTGGACAGGTAAGACTAATGGAGGTGGTCACATGGTGTATGTGGTGCCTATAACAGCCCGTGATTGGACAGGTAAGTACTAATGGAGGTGGTCACATGGTGTAACTGTGGTGCCTGTAACCAGCCCGTGATTGGACAGGTAAGGCTTAATGGAGTGGTCACATGGTTTACAATGGTAAATATAAAGGTGTAATATGGTGCCTGTACCAGCCCGTGATTTGGTCATAGGTAAGGCTAATGGAGTGGTCACATAGTTGTAACATGTTAACTAAAGGTGTACTGTGGTCCTGTAACCAGCCCCGTGATTGGGTCAGGTAAGGCTGAATTGAGTGGTCACAAGGGTGTATTATGGTGCTATGAACCAGCCGTGATTGGTCAGCGTAAGGCTTAATGGAGTGGTCACAGAGGTGTATATGGTGCTTATAACAGGCCCCGTGATTTGGTCAGGTACAGGCTAATGGAGTGGTCACATGGTTTAACAGTGTTTACATTAAGGAGGAGTATCACATCCCCTAAAAATGGTGCTTCCTTTCAAAAACATGTATGACAACGTAAATATCAGCAAAACTTGTAATATTAGAGAGTGGGTCTAAAATAGGCAATACTGCTGCCAGATCCCATTAACATATTTCCTTTGCAAATTAAAATATTGTTTGAATCAAAACTTAGAAAATCCCTGTTAAATCTGATTGCATAGCTGGATAGCTCTTGTATAGTTAGCACGTCGACAGCTGATATATCTAGATATTGTGGGCTCAAGTCTAGATGGAGTTTTCATTTTTTTCCAAATTCCCAAATTACTTTCTTCTAAAATTGTACATTTTTAAGACTAGATAAGGTGAAATTTGTGTTTGCTATTTCAAAACATTTTGTTACATAAACTTCTACTTTCTATCTGTATTAGATTTATTTTGTTGTTAACCCTCCTTATATTAATTACTATAGTATAGTATCAGAGATGAGCATAGATCATGTGATTTGTTAGGATAGCATGTAAACTAATTTTAAAAGATATATCAGAATTGTTTATATAAAGGTTTTTGAGTCTTCTTATTGACTATAGAAGAAATTAACGTATTTAGGAGTTTCAATGCTAAAGATCGTAAAAGATTTTCCATAATAAACTGAACTTGGTCCTGTGAAAATTAGGCAGTTATTCCCTTTGAAGTCATTTCTGACTGTGGTAATGTTTATGCTGTTTTTTTTACCGGTGATAACAGCATTTAGGAAAGGTGGGCATCATAGAACATTTCACCTGCGCTAACTGTAACCTGCTCTGGGCACCAAGACTTCACGAGAGAGACGGAGAAGCGTCTTGTGAGGAAGATTACCATAAGATATTCCGCTCCAATGTGCCTACTGTGATGGGCAATAGTAGATCGTAAGAGCTCTCAGTCCTTTAGACTGCCTTTCATTGTCACACAATTTGTATTTTATTTGCACATCGTTTCATTGCGATCCAGACCCATGATCATAATATGAGAATTAGACATCCGAAATAAGATTTTTGTGTAGAATGTTAAAATTGCAAATTTGAATCAAATCAGAAATGAATTTGTTATTAAATTTACACGTCCAATTTATTCGATATCCGGCTCAAATGAGAACAAAATCAGTGGAAATGAGGTTTTTGTGTATTATAGTTCTTGGCTTGATTGTTTAAAATTACAACATTCTTAGGAACATTTTGAATAAAAATCAAAATCTAATCTCAATGTGAATCTTATGGACTGTGGTTATCATATGACCTTGAGTAGTTTTATTTGATAATTTGGACCTAGGCTATTCTCAGTTTTATGATCTTCTCTCATTACATTGTAATATGCAGGCATCACGGAAATTTCTAAGGGAGGGAAATTACAGAATTTACTAAGTTTACTGTTGACATACGGACATGCAGGGAATTACGGATTTCTAAGCTTTCGGAAGCTTTTGTTTCACAGTAGCGTATAACGTTTTGTCAGACTGCAATTTAGAATTTCTAGAATTTGAATTGGTTTCGTTAGCCGTTATTATGAGACTATATTACTGCCTTGAGACAGTATTAAGATCACGTGATCTTACTGTGACGAATACGTTGGTGAAATGCTCGTGATTTTGGACTCGCTTGAACAATTTCTTAGTTGTCTGAAGCAATCACTGTTTGTAAAGAATGTTTATAATGGCGATGAACACAAAGTTTGTAAACAGGCCAAAAAAAATTAAATTGAAAACAAACAAAAGAGATTAGCAGATATATCTCTGATAACACAACAAACGTAAAAGTTCATGAACGTAATGAAATTTTACTTTTCTAACAACCGTCATATAAACTTCGATCAATTTGTCTGTGACGTGTAATTTTACTTGACGTAACAAAGTTTCCAAGATCGGTAATCAGTGACTTACTCGTCCAGCTCAGATATTTGTAAATAGATTCAGATAGAGAGACATCGGCAAACTTTTATTATCTTGATCTGAAGTATGACAAAATTGGTTATTAACTCCAGGCAGGTAATATGGGCTGATAAAAGTTGTCTGTGTTTCATATTTCCCTCGCGCTTGGCTTGCGGGAAAATATGAAACACAGACAACTTTTATCAAGCCGAATATCTACCTGCTGAAGCTGTCAATAACATATAATAATGAAGGGAATCTTGAATTAGCTTACGGTTGACAATATTTGTAAGCAGGAAATCACAGAATTTTAAGCTTACGTTGGCATACAGACATGCCACTGTTGTATGTCGTGCTTTTGAGAGAAAGATGTGCAACTTTTTAGAGAAGATTATTATATTTCATTTCTCTTCTAGAATGTGTAACGGCCTGACTTGACTGGCATCCGGAACATTTCTTCTGCGCCCAATGTGGCAGGCTTTGGGGACGAAGGATTTCATGCAACAGAATGGAAAGGCTTACTGCAGGTAAACTATCTTGCACATCTATAGTCTGATAGAATTTTGATACTATTCATAATTACAAATTACTGCCACTGTCAGTCAGTTCAGATCAAAGTCCAAGTTCATTTCATGTTCAGATCCGTCCTAACATGCATGTTCTAGCAAGGCAAGTTTGGTCTCAGAATGGTGGAATATTCAACTTTTTTTTTAAATTTTTTTTTTTTTGGTCTTCAATTCAAGAGTCAGTCTATGTGCACTTATATCAACATGCCATGTTTCTAGCAGGGGGTGTGTAGCTCAATAATGTGGGGAATATTTTAACAATTTTTGTGACATTTCTTAAATATCCACTTTCAATTTGTTGAAAAAAAAGCCTTTCCACGACATTTCAAACACTATTTAATAAATCCTTGATGATGTTCATTGTTAGAGAATTTTTTTTCAATCTCTCAGTCATCCCCATGTCCAGTGCAACATTTTCAGTGGATGTAACGGAATTAATTGTTCACATACAACGTTCGTTATCTGTAGCATATATTTTGTGCCTTAGATATTCTTTGAGAACATAATCAGACTCTATTACAGGCCCCAAGCCCATAAACCTGAGAATAGCTTAAGTCAAGAAATTTTGGATTAACTTATATTTAAAGATTTTAGAATCACATATGTTTAAAACCAATACAGGGTTTAAAAAAAAAATCAAATGCAAACATAATATTAAAAATTTCATTTGCTTATGAAGATTGATTCTCAAGTTAGCTGGATTTGAAATTTAGACTTAAGTCTATTCTCAGTTTTATGGTCTTGAGGCTGGTTTTGGAAAAGATAACAGATGATGAGAATTTAATTTGCAACAGTCATTTATACCCAGTTCTGAGTTACTTCTTTGAAGAAAGCAAAACGGTAATGAACCTGTACATATACATACTACAAAAACACTCAGTTGTTTGTATAAGTAAATATTTTCATCATCATCATAAATAATTCTGAAGGATTGAATGATCTGTTGCATTTCCTGTAACTCTTATTATTATGGAAGTCTTCATGTTGGAAGATAGAAAAAAATTGAAATCATATTGCGTAATGCCCTTAAACTTATTGAACACAGAAAAAGAAGTAAGCATCAGACCCTACTATATAAGGGTTTTGAAGTTTTATGTATTATGTTTTCCTGTGTACTGTGTGACTGCGATGTTGGTTGACCTTTCAGCAAGACTTCCTCCAGACATGTTTGGTCCCCCCCCCCCATACTGTGTATTATTTAACTGATGACAATGTTGGTTGTCCTTTCAAACAAGATTTCCTGGACCATGTTTCCCCCCTCCCCTCACCCCTCCCCACTGTGTCTTTGTTTAATGATGACAATGTTGGTTGCCTTTCAGACAAGATTTCCTGGACATGTTTTGCCCCCCGCTGTGAGGCTGTGGTCAACCGACCTGGACAACTACCTATCCCGCCCTGTAACCGACACTGGCACCCGAGTTGTTTCGTCTGTCCGAGTAAGTCTTGGCGCCAAGACCCAGCCCGTAAAAGTGGTTTCGCGTGGTGAAATTTACACTAATTACGCAGTTCACGTATTGAGCGCAATAAATTTCCCCCACGTGTATACATATAATCATCATATATGATAGTATTTTTTATTCAAGTGACTGCATATTTTTTCGCCCACGCGAATGAAATTGCGTCTTACCCTCAGCGTAAATAACCACTTTTACAGTAGGTCATCAATTATAAAGGAATTACTGCTATTTAGAGCAAAGGTCATGAATTTATATCATCTATACAATATATGACTCTTAAGACAAGAAAAATAATACATTTTTCACTGTTAATATGATATTTTTATGCGAGTCAAGCTTTGCGATTACTGTACCAACTGATTATACGGGGCTTATTTTGTAAGGAAATGAGAAAACACCTACTGTCATGAGTACTTTAATAGTATGAAGAATTTATCCATTTTAACATTTTTAATTTGCGATTTTTGCACTCTCTGCAAAAAAATTTTCAGCAATTAACTTTTCTGACAAATACATGTATTTGTAAACGTATTATATTTTTAATGTGTAATGATATTTGGCCGGAATTTCGATTTTTCCAACAATTTGACGCAGTCCTTAGTTCAGCAATGTTTTCACTCTTGTCCCGTCATAATGCCTACCATATGGCGGTGTACTTGATTTTAGAGAAGTAAGTCTTCCGCCAAAATTGCTAAAATAAGTGCCACCGTAACAAATATATTCAGTATGTTTACAGTATTTTATTTACCTCCAATACAGAGACAACAGTTTGGAAAAACAATTCTGATATGCTTTGTAAGTAAAGATTGTGTACTGAGTCTGAATGTGATCATGAAAATGTTTTGAATTATATTTATAACAGGAACTGTCACCAGCATTTGGTGGGCGTAGTTTCTTTTCGACCACAAGGCTTGCCCGTACTTGTGAGACCCAACTACCACGCTAACGAGGCCCCTGTGTGCGAGCTGTCAAAGACCGATCACCGGACGATGCATTCACTGCCATGGGAAGAAGTTCCATCCGAACATTTCGTGTGCGCTTTTGCTGAAACAAACTTCCAACAAGGGGACAGTTTAAAGAACGAGAATGAATAACCTTACGTGTCCCTCCGTGCTTCTTAAACTGTTCGGCTGATGATGATCGATTCCGTTAAAACTGTTTGGCTGATGAACGATTCGCTTCGTTAAAACTGTTTGGCTGATGACGATCCGACTCCGTTTAAACTGTTCGGCTGAATGACGATCGACTGTTAAAACTGTCTGGCTGATGACGATCGACTCGTTAGAATTGAAATGGCTGATGACGATCGACTCCGTTAAACTGTTTGGTGAATGACGATCGCCTCCGTTTAAAACTGTTTGCTGATGACGATCGAACTCCTTTAAATTGTTTCGACTGATATTGCTCGCTCCGTTAAACTGTTCGACTGATATTTGATCAACTTCGTTAAAACTGTTTGGCTGATGAACGATCAAACTTCGTTAAACTGTTTGGCATGATGACATCGACGTTCATTAAACTGTTGGCTGATGACGAATCGACTCCGTTAAATTGTTCGACTGATATTGATCGACTCCGTTAAACTGTTGGCAGACGATAAACTGTTCGGCTGATAATCGATCGACTTCATTAAATTGTTCAGGCTGCATGTCGACACACAACTATAGTCAATTTATGCAGGCTTTTGTTATGATATATAACAAAATAATATTGTATTTTATACCGGCATATCTCTATATCTTTATTTGGAATCCATTTTTTACATTAATCACGTTTTTTCCCCCGTCGACACATTTTTTCGCTTGTTAGTTGTTTTCCTAGTTAATGTTTAGCTGGCCAGCAAAATTTTGTCTTAGTACCGCTTCAAAACATTAAGTTGCTGTTTTATTATACAATATTGAGAATAAAAGAAGACTCACTGAAACCAGAGTGCCTCAATAACCAGAGTCTCTTTATTACACGTACCGCGACAGATATAATCCACTTGTAAAACAGTTTTCTGATGGTAAACTGAAAGTACTTGCTCCTAACGCAAAAAAAAAAACAATGATCTTGCTGTTTCATTGTATTGCTTGATTCCTATACAAATGGAAATGCTGATTTTGTATCTAGTACCTGTGATGAAACAAATAAGTCATCTATAAATTCACGACACAGTCGGAATAAGCATACAAGTTTTAATTTAGGTTTTTGATGAAAGGGAACATTTTTCTTGTAGCATGAATTCATCAGTAAATAATGTTGATGAAATTAATCCAATTTTTGAAAATGTTTGCAAATTTGAGCAGTCATACACATGGATCTAGGAACATTTATATATGGCTTGTGATATAAACAGGAAACTGTTTATCTTGTCCCAGTCTGGATAATAAACACAGTATCCAATTCTTCTTTTGTGTTTGGAAGTATGCCGGTAAACAGAACTCGATATTCCATGGCAGCATCATGCCATTGTATAGAGAAGTACACCTACTTTTTCAACATGCTTCAGTATGATTTTCTGCCTGTGCAAGCAGACGTACACAATACAATGGCAATAGCACAACACTGAATATGTACACAAACAGTCAACAAAACACAGGAGATGTACGTACAGTTGAGATACAACATCCCTAATGCCAGGGGTTGCAGGAGTCAAAGGTGCATCATATTTCAAAATTTGGAAAGAATTTAAGGGGGATCCTTACATCGTCATAATGGCTGACTTCCTTTTCCGAAATATGGATGAAAATATCCACTAATCAGGGTTAATATCAATTCATTTCAAATTAAATGCTAGGGACTTTGCTCAGTAAGTTAAATACGTTGCCTTTTCTGAACTGCAAGGTCCGGGTTTCGATTCCAGCAGGGGTTTTAATTTTTTTTCACATTGCTTTCTACTAAAATGCATTTTTTTGACAAAAATAGAGTGAATTTGAAACTTTTTATTTTCAAATATTGTTTAACAATATCCTTTATTTTTTCATCCACGTAATATTTTTCTGGTGTAGATTCCTCTTAAAAGGTAAGCATTGAATAAACAAAGGTCAACGCCTAAGAACAAAGGTTGAGCATAAGAAACAAGGTCAAAGCATAAACAAAGGGTCAAGCATAAGAAACAAAGGTCAAGCATAAACAAAGGGTCAAGCCTAAGAAACAATTGTAAGATTAAGGAAAGACAAAATGCTCAAAAGCATAAGAAACAAAGGTCAAGTATAAGAAACATTGCACAAAGATATAACGGATTAATTTAACAGTATTTATTAGGGGATATGACAGTATTGTATGGAGTTTACATGAACAGAGTTGATATGTAGTTTTACCAAGTATAATGCTGTGCTGTTCCTACTCACATACCTCGTTCTCCACCCATTGTAATCATGCATACTATAATATATATTAACCCAGCCAAGGCAAATAGCATTTACAAAGCGTTATTAATATTTTTTTTTTAAAGCTTTGGCCCCACCCAGAAGTCGAATCTGAAATTTACAATTTGGTAGAAGCCTTTCCAGCTCTACATCAACATGCAATAATTTTTTCTTACAGATGTGCCATTGCAAAGATTTTTTGAAATATTGGTCGTTTTTTGGCAGTTTTGGTGCCGTCTCTAAAGCTTACCTGAGTTGCAGGAGTCCTGAGATTTACGCTTTGTTCCCCTACGCCCAAAGATGCTCATAAACAAATTGAAAGAAATAAATCAGAAATATTGAATGTCATTGAAGTAATAAGGCCCAACCGGAGTTTATTCAGGTGACATATTATTACTGTAGGCTGGGGGAAAATCCCGTTATTTCTGCCAGAAATTATCGTTTCCCCCTACAACTCACATGGGTTCTCATCACTTAAAATTAGCAATGCCATCGTGTGAATCCACTAAGAACTTGCTACATGTAACCCCCCCCAATAGCAAGAGGGGATCCTATGTTCGTCGCCCCGCCTCCCATCCAGTAAAGATTCAATCTGAACCAAAACAGCATATTTAATCAAAATCCAAACAGCGTGAACCCAACTGCATAATGATTAAACCAAAATTTAGCACTATAATACACTGGATAGATCGAG
>CAJDSM010139870.1:0-10682 GCA_903981925.1 Ostrea lurida | reverse complement strand
TAAAATTTGAACATTTTTAGCTCAGAACGTTAAGCTAGATGCATGATTTGATAACTGACTTCCTGAACAAAAAGGGTGTTTGTCATATCGGTATTGAGGCAACCCCAATAATGAATTAATTCAAGTTGAATTTCGTCGTGACACTTTGAGGTAATGATTTGTTTTTCAAAAACAGATTCTAGGTGCCTTGGGTCGGTGGGCAATGTTGTTCATGGGCATCTTGATCTATGTCAGATGAGTCAATTCGCTTTGTTTTCACTACAATGAGTGTACCAAAGGCACTAGAATATCGCAATGGGTCACGGGAGATTTCATGCACGTGGTGAAGGGTTAGGTTCACTAAGACCAATTTTCTTCTATGAATTGATGGGCAGAATCATGCAAGTTCAGTTTATTTCTCTCATATCACTTAATGCTACATGCGGTTCTATATATATATAATATACACAAAAGGAAACAATGTACAAGATGCATCTGAAAAGCAGATTAATTGTACCGGTAGATTATGGAGGACAGACTTCGTCATGTGTTTTAGATATGAAACTACACAATTTAATAAGTATAAATTTGTAGTCACCAGTCGACAATAATTTAAAAAAAAAAAATTGTAAAAGTTAGGTTTATGACATTGTTTTGTTTTTTTTCGCCGTTCTTCAACAAATGATATTAAAAAAATATATATTCATCAGCTATTGGACCCATCTTAACAGATATGGCAAATTCTCTTGTGTTTTGGCGTACACTCTGTACCACACCATCTTCCAGTCGATTGGGAACCGGTGATTTGCAGTTCTGATGTATCTTCTATTTTTTTTTTTAAGACTCGGGAATATCACTGCCATTTCCTTATTGTTCAACAACCTTTTTGATCGAACCATTTGATATTTATGAAAGCTTGTTCGTTCCAGACATTGGGGTGCTCACTAAGATCAAAAATATTTCCAATACGTGAGAGCCGAGAATTCATATTTACAGCATTGATCATAGAAGTTCTTGCACTACATGTACTGTAAAACGAGAATATTTGGCGTAAACATAGTTTAGCGCAATCAGCGATGGAAACCTTTTGGCGCAAACTAGATTTGAGACCGGTATGTCGCTCCATGTATACTTGTTAGATATGTACATGGGCTAGGCTTCACACTGTCTAACACCCAATTATATAATTATTATTATGCAACAACTAGACAATAAGTACATATGTATATAATCGGAAAGCGACGGAAATTTCATTGCATGTGTAGAGGAAATGGAAAGACAAGTACGATTGTATACATAAAAAGGTCAACTAATTTTTCTCTATATTAAAATGTTTCTGAAAATTAACCTTTATCCACCGTTTTAGAAAAGAAATATATTAAAAGTACAATACTACTGTTAACAATTATTGGAATGCTATTCCGTAATTTATAAGCAGTATGACATCACGAGATAAGACATTTCCGCGCTTTTTGTCAAATGAGTTCTGAAAACAGTTCAAATTGTGATACATGATTTACTGCTCCGGGAAAGTGTGCGCCTTCGTCGAGTCAAAATGAAAATAAGATATATTGTGTATAATTATAAAGATAAAAAACATCTTGAATATGAAATTTGCATCGACGCTGCGCTGTATATATGCTGAAAGGAAAACCAACTTGAATGATTGTGTGGATATTTTTCATTGAAAAAGGCATTTTTGCCATTTTTGGTGCCAACTTAAAGGCTCCTCGTCATATGCACAACGAACAATCATTTCACTGATAAAACTGAGTGGATTTTTGGATTGCTAAATAGTTCCCGTTATTTGACTTGGCAAGGGTTTGAGATCCAAGTGAACATCATTCAATATTTTGGGATCACTGACTAATAGAAACTTGTACACGTAGTCTTTAGTTTGGTCGTATAATATGAACTATCTTATTAGGGATGGTCAATGAAGTATCTATCCACTATCGCTCGGTACGGGTGTTCTACCGATCATGCTAAAATTTTTCATACACGAGTACGTCGTAAAATAGCCCCTTGTAGTAAATTTTCATAAAGTTAACACTTTCAGTGCTGTTTGTAAGTAAAATCAATGTAAAGGTAAAGGTCCAACCAATTTGAATTCGTTCATGTTTCAAATAAATCATTTGAGTTTGGATGTTGGTCAGATAAGTGCATGTGCCCCCCTGCCCCGCTGAAATCCACTGTAGGGGCATACTTTAAAAAGATCACTGATTGAAACCGGGTAAAGGAAACAACAAACAACATGTATTAAAAAGCCAAATATTCGTCAAAAAAACCGACGATGCCGAAAAAACAAATAATGAATAGTTACTGACAAAATTAGAAAATAGGCTTTCTTCAAAACCAATTAGTTTTTAAATAAACCGTAATAATGGAAATCGTACATTGAACATTACGTTGGAAAGACCTATTCATTTGCTAGTTTCGTTTTAAAATGTCATAGTGAATTGTTGATTGTTGTTTGTCAATCGGCAATCCTCGGCAACTCCGCTAATGACTTTTTCCATATAAACTTCGGATCACTCGGCCAACCCTCGGAATATTCCGTAGCTCATATTAACGTTGGCTGTATACGTAAATCGCCATGAAAGATGGCTGCTGTTTACATGTGTTGACTCTACAATTTTGACAGAACTTTAAAACTTTTAAATGTCTTTCAACTGGTTTTTTTCTTTCTTTCAAAACAGTTTAAGCATCAATTCTGAAGTGTAAATGGTCACAAGTTATTGAATTTTTTTAATTTACCAATTTTTCAGAAACTATGCAGGAACTATTTTATGCAAGCGCTGTGTTGTTTTCCTAAGCGGTAAACAGGCAGGCAGATCACAAATGTATGGCGGATAGGATATGCAAGTACTGCGTATGAAATGTAGGTCCGGAAATCCAGTCCGAAGGTTCCGGCACGAATGAACCGTCGGAATGTGATTGTGTAGAATATATCAAGAACAACCACCGATTCGAATACATTTATTTGGCGGGAAGTAAGGTAAAGATGGCGGATGATAGCAATTCAGTTTGGCTGAAGCTAAATTATGTTGGTGTCGACTTCAGTTTTTAAAAGGATTTAAACAGATCGAGACCCCAGACCCCTTAATCGTTTATATGATGACTGTGAATCTCCGGCCGTTTTGGCCTACGGGCTTTGGGGAAAAAACACCATCGTTTTCAAGCTTAGGCCTTTTGCCTTCTCATGTTTGCAGAGGAACTCCTTCGGAACAGGATCCGATGATTTGTATCATTGTTCACTTCCTTTAAATTCAAAATCATGGCAAGATCAAGTACAATACATTGTCGAAGCGTAGTATTCCTGTTTATTTCTTAAATCATTGATAATGTACCGGTGCCGGAAACCTTCGTTGTGGGTAATTTTTAAGTGTATGTTGTTTCTAATGACTGACGTTTGTAATTTAAACATATGGCGGTCATGTACACTGTAGAAAAATGGCGATCTCCGGAGATTATAAGAGAAATATACATTGTATACTAATGAATAGACTGTACTTGTTCTGTTAAATGTGTATTGTAATATTTTTCATGACTTAATTAATAGTAGGGGAAATGACAAGTCCCATTGCCCTCAATTGATTTTTTAAAAATCAAATCCAATTACAGTTTTCAGGATGAAGGATGATTCGAAAGACTTCGGATGTCCTCTCAAAACCATTTTCTTAAAATATCTACTAGTGCCCTCTTTACAAGATGTAAAAAAATGGAAAGAATTAGTGTTTTGATATTATCGCACATTCCCGAGGTACTCTTTAATGGGGGAGTTGGGAAAAATCCCCAGAAAGTAAATTGTATCCAAGACAAGAGTCCGTGCTGCTTGTTTGTAGGACGAGGTTCACGTGGCTTCTGAATGGTAAGCAATCACTAACTACCTGAGGTTTTAAGAAATGTTTCTTGTTTGTATAAATCAGTATATATACATTGTCAAGTAACGAAGGTTCATTCCTTCCGTAAAGCTTCAAAGTAAAAGTGCTGTTGCCAAAGTGGGCGATGTGCTTATTGGCCCCCCTTACTTATGACAACCTTGCCATGTATTCATGACGTACAATGGTGGGTGGGCCAAAAAAAATGTGTGTTCACTGTCATCTGACCGACCCTTTTTTCATTGCCGACCCCTACGACGTTTACTGGGAAATTTTGTTAATTTCTCTCCAGATGCCGGACTTTTTGCAGCGAGATAACAAATCCAAAGCAGTTTGGCAGAGTGTTTAAACTGTTTACATTAACATACAATAATTACACAGAATGATAATGCATACTGTATATCAAAAAAGGCGAAGTTAAATGTGTCCCAACGTAATCATAATCACAAAAACATATACAAAATCGAGTTGTAGGGCAACACCGGACCTCCGGACAAAAAGGCGTACCACTAGAGGAGTAAGCACCTCTGCTTGACCGGTCACACCCGCCGTGAGCCCATAGTCGAAATAAATAAACGGATTACCCGTTCGTTAAATCTAGTAGGAAAGACAAGTCTAACAAAGGAATATGAAACAATTAAGTCACATAGACTTAGTGATAATTTGTAATCGCAAACAAGTCATTGTAGCGACCGCAGAATTTGCGAAATTGATGGACTGTAAACGAAATTCGTAATAACCCTGCAACATCAACTTTTGTGAGTAGTTGAGTTCGCTTTAAAAAAGTCCACACGCAGAGCATGCTTCTTGCGTATCGAATCCACACCATAAAACATGTGTTGTCGCACGGTTTCCAGCTCTACTAGCACAGGTAAGCATTTTAATCCCCGTGCAGAATTCCTGATGTCGGCATCAGTTTTTTCTGACTAGAAGGTGATGATTGAATATAATGATTAAAGAAATATTGGATTACTCCAAGCAGCACCCGTGTGTACAAAGTTCAACTGTAAGTTTCTACAAGCCTCGATTAGCTTCAATGAGAGCATTAAATAAACCCCACATTTGTTTGACAAATATAATAAAATCTTTCACATGGGCGAGGATCGGCTGGGGGGGGGAGGGGGGCATTTGCCCCCAATTGTTTTCAAGCTATAATGAATTTACTAGTTTAAGTGGTAACTGGAACAAGTGTTTGTGTGTCTTTTTCCCCCTTCAATTTGCTTTTCAAATTTAGAAGTTTGCCCCATCAATCATTCAAAACAGAGTAGTGGTATTCGCCTTTTAATTATTTTTATTTATTCAATTTATGGCTTGTCCATTTTTTAGAAAAACAAACCCCCAACCCCCCCCCCCCCCCCTTCAAGTACAGAGCAGTGTGTTATGTGCCCCCTTTTTTTGGCTTGTCACATTACTTCAAGTTAAGGTTGCCCCCCCCCCCCCTTCCAAAACAGTTATGCTTATGCTTCAATTTCAAAAAAGTCCATAAAATTTAAACTTCTCCAGCATGATAAACTATGGCACAAATACCTTGTAATAGGCATTGAACACTTTTCAGGAATAGCAAGGTCTCTGCCAGTTGATTACTCCCAATCAGTGGTCATCTTTTTCAACAAAGAACAGATGTTATCGTGCGGACAATGGGGGTAAATTTCACACTTGCCTCGGCGCGCAAAGCGCGCCCTCGTCAAGATGTGAAATAACCCTTACATATAGTATACCTGGTATCACTACATAGAAAGGAAAGTTTGACGATTGCAAAAAGTTCAAGTGCATCACGCTTAGTTGTCAGCCTGGCCATTAGAGCCAATGTTAAGTATAAAATATCCAAATATGAAGCAGATATGTCATGGAGTCTGTGGTGTCCTTTAATCGAAGTTCTTCGGGATATATCAAATTGACATAATTGTTGAAAATTATGATTGTTTTAAAATTGATTAGCAGTCATCTGATATACCTATAATGTAAGTTGAAGGAAACGGCAAGTTTTTTTTTTATTCCGTAACAGTTTCTGTACAAATTCTGTTTCAATGAATATAAAGAAGTCTGCCAATAAGGGGCATAACTTGCTGCCAATGATATACACAAAAAAAAAAATTTAAAAAAATAGCAGGTGACAGTAAACACACAATTTGTTTGGTCTAGTCTAGAAAACAACACAGACCTGTAGTTATATTTCAAATTCAAACATTTGCAAGATTTTATCAGATTGTAAATTTTCAAAACTGCACAAAAGTAATCTATGGATCCTTGAGATCTTCTCATGTGAAGAAAGTTCTGTTGGCAGAGTGGTTACATGCTTTGTAAGCCAGTTTTTTAGAAACAATTAGGAGTGGATGGTTTGCACGGGTGAGTATGCATCGACCACACATCGCTGACATGCCAATCACTTTTTAAATATCATAGAAAATTATTGTAATTATTACTTTTTACCCCTTTTCCGTCCGTCCGTCCGTCATTCCGTCCCACATTTTCCACATATTTCTCAAGCAACTATTTTCACCGCATTGCTTGATATTTTGCATAACTTCTATAGTATGATGTATGTTTAACAATTGCTTAACCAAGTTATTTCTAATGGTCAGCAAAAAGTTGAATGTCATTGTTGATACAAGTTAAGATTCCGATGCTTCAAACAATCTTTGCAATATAAACAAGGCTCGAGCCTTGTGTTCGTTTACATAAAGATTGCTTCACAGAAAAATACTAGAAACTTTGGATAGAGTTCATTTTTCATTGAAATCAAACCCACCAATCCGATGGGTAACCTAAACCACTTTAATCATGCACACAAAATCTCGCACACTTACATACGTCAACTATCATGCTGTAACTGGAATACTGCTATTATTCTCCTGCATTAATACAAAACAAACACCGACTGAAAATCCTCAAATATTGCCAAAAATTTTACGCAATACTAGGTAAAATTTTTATAAAAAGAATACACATTATGTATAAACAAAATTACATGTAAATTACAATACAAACATGTTATAACAAAATACATGGTAAATTACAATACAAACATGTATTACAAAAAATACATGGTAAAATAACCAAATTTTTAAAGGGAAAAAGTATTATGGACTAGAAAAATCTGAATACGGACAAATACAAAATGTTTAAAATGAGTAGACGATATAATTGAGTTAGATTGTGTAGTAAGTCGAGCTCAGATCAAAGCCTTTCACCAGTGAACCTTCGCTATTCGTGATGCGGAGGTTACATGTACGGAGAACTGATGTCTTTGGAACACTTGTACCCTGGACATCAGGTTTGCTCGCCCCATTTTTACATGTAAATACCAAAGTACTTGACTATTCACTCGGACTATTAAACCCCGAGCTACTCGACTAAGCTAATTCGAGGAAAATAACATCCCTAAATTTTAAAGAAAGGGCTTTGCCCTCTAACCTACACCAGGGCTTTGTCCTAGACCCATTGGCGGGCCTTAGGGCGGCCCCAGAATCCTTGCCCTTCTGCTTCCATACTAATCTTACCCCCAAAGCTACGCCACTGAAATGAAGTAACAAAATTTCATTCCTATCCAGTCCAATTTTCGAAGAAGCTGTCTATATAATATTGGGTCAAAAATAGCACTGGCTCCAAAAACATTTTAATTTTGGAAAACCGCCAATTTTAGAGTATAATTCACCACAAAGTTGAAGCATACTTGCCATAGAAATTAAAAACATTATTGACACACCAATTTTTATATGAAAACAATTCAATCCATTTGATCTCGTATACTTTGCAAACAGAGTTGTTGAGGAAAATAAGCATACAACAAGATAAGGGTTATTTCACATCTTACGAGGGCGCGCTTTGCGCGCCCGAGGCAAGTGGGGAAAACCCTTGGTCGCACGATACATTGTTCTTTGAATTGAAAAAGATGACCACTGATTCGGGAGTAATCAACTGGCAGAGACCTTTGCTATTCCTGAAAGTGTTCAATGCCTATTACAGGTATTTGCTGCGCATAAAGTTACATGGCTGAGAAGTTTAAAGTTATGACTTTTTGAAATTGGAAGCATAAGCATAACCACTGTTTTTGAAGGGGGGGGGCAACTTCTTGAAAGGTAATGTGAAAGCCAAAAAAAGGGGGCACATACACACTGCTCTGTACTGAAGGGGGGGGGTTCTAAAAAATGGACAAGCATAAATTGAATAAATAAATAATTAAAAAGGCGAATTACACCTAACTCTGTTTTTGGAAATGAATGATGGGGCAAAACTTCTAAAATTGAAAAGCAAATTGAAGGGGGAAAAAAGACACACAAACACTGTTCAGTTACCACTAAAACTAGTAATTCATTATTAGCTTGAAAAACAAATTGGGGGCAAAATGCCCCCCCCCCCCCCCGATTCCGTACGCCCATGTTGAAGCATTTTATTATTTGTTCAACCAATGTGGGGTTTTTTTTAATGCTTCATGTGAAGCTAAATCGAGCTTGTAGAACTTACCAGTGAACTGTACAACGGGTGCTTGAGTAATCCAATTTCTTTAATCATTATATCAATCATCACCTTCTATCAGAAAAAACTGTGCCGAACATCAGGAATTCTGCACGGGGATTAAAATGGCTTACCGTGCTCAGTAGAGCGGAACCGTGCGACAACTAATAATAATTAATATTTTGCCCGCTGCTCCGGGTCACCATCCAACGTCTAATAACGAAGTCCATACTTTTAATTAACATTATAAAATCGGACAAAATTATACATTTTATAATTCACCACAATAACTAAGGATATAAATAAGCTAATAATAATAAGGGTTATTTCCACATCTTGACGAGGGCGCGCTATTGCCGCGCCCGAGCAAGTGGGAAATTAACCCCACTTGTCGCACGATACATTGTTCTTTGATTGAAAAAAGATTGACCACTGATTCGGGAGTAATCAACTGGCAGAAACCTTGCTATTCCTGAAAAGTGTTCAATGGCCTATTACAGTATTTGCTGCCATAGTTATTCATGGCTGAGAGAAGTTTAAATTTTATGGACTTTTTTGAAATTGAGCATAAGCCAGTAACACTGTTTTTGAAGGGGGGGGGCAAACTTCTTGAAGTAATTGTGACAAGCCAAAAAAAAGGGGCACCATACACATGCTCTGTACGAAGGGGGGGGGGTTCTAAAAAATGGACAAGCATAAAATTGAGAAAGAAAAATTAAAAGGCGAATACACCACTACTCTGTTTGAATGATGATGGGGCAAACCTTCGAATTGAAAAGCAAATTGAAGGGGAAAAAAGACACACAAACACTGTTCATTAACCACTAAAACTAGTAAATTTCATTATAGCTTGAAAAACAATTGGGGGCAAATGCCCCCCCCCCCCCCCCCGAATCCTACGCCCATGTGAAGATTGTTATTATTTGTCAAACCCAATGTGGGCCGTTTTTTAATGCTTCATGAAGCTAAATCGAGGCTTGTAGAACTCTACAGGTGAACTGTACAACGGGTGCTTGAGTAATCCAATTTCTTTAATCATTATTGATCAATCCATCACCTTCTATTTCAGAAAAAAACTGTGGCCCGACATCGGAAGTTCTGCACGGGATTAAAAGCTTACCTGTGCTCAGTAGAGCGGAACCGTGCGACAAATACCATTAACGTTACTTTTATATAAATTAAGGCTTGTCCACGAACTTTACGGAAGACCCTCGTATACTTGCATAACTGCGTATCTTGGAGTTGTCTCCCTCTACCAAATATGACCGTCTTGGTTTACCTTCAACTCGAACGTTACAATATTCATTAAAAATATCTAATTGCTGCATAATTTCTAGGCTTTCTGCTAATAGAATAAAACAAAAAGTCTAAGATAGATACATGTACCAAAATCATGCTCTATTTTATCACACATAGTCCCTACGAAGACCTTGAACAAGAATATGTTTACCACTTTTTCTTTATTTGTAAAAAAAATATTCTTGTTATGTTTGGCAAATTGTTTGCTTTAGACGATTTATCTTTTATAAGACACAAATACATGTACAACGTACGTTGGGGACATGAATACTCAGGTCATGATGTTAACTGCACATTTTTTTTCTGCTTTTCAAAACTATATATTATGCATATCAAACATATTTACTTGATTTATCAACTTTATAATTCAGTACGATTTATTACATATTCTCTATCGTATCTTAAGACAATTTTATTCAGAATGTATTCAAGGTGCGATCCTCGTAAGTTGTTAGAGCTTGCGTTCAATCCTTTTGTATATGTTTCTAACTTCCAATATACAATAAGATAATGTTTGTTCAAATCAGTTCCATATTCAATTTCGAATATCAGCAAATTTTATAAAACCATGAATTTCACAACTTTAGGTTAGTGTGGATACCTGAATCAACAAAGAATTCCCAAGCAGAAAGTAAACTAGCTGCAATAATGTATCCCTTTCCTTTGGGGGGGGGGGGGAAATTTTCTTAAAAAGTTTTAAAAAATAAAAATATTAAAAAAAAAAACAAAAAAAAAAACAAAAAAAAAAAAAAAAAAAAAACCGAGAGGGCTATATTATTGCAGCTTAAAGTTAGCAAACATAATATCTCAAAAAAATTCGGTAGAATGATTTCTTATGTATCAACTTTCAGTGGCGTATCCAGGGACTTATTCAAGTGGATGCTTATAGCGGCAAGTGGTCAGAAATAGAAGCCCCCACCCCTTGCACAAAAGGACTTTATGGAATTTTGAGGATAGATTTCGTTTCCAAGGTACAGAATCTTTTTTTTCGTCAGAGACATTGAAGGTGTCGACTATAACATTGTGTAGTGTTGGGAAAGCTATTTTTATCAAATTTGATTAAATGTG